>ML785539.1:198199-266145 GCA_009831015.1 Picea engelmannii | reverse complement strand
ACTTTATGTTCGGCAAGTGTTTGAGTTGGTTTGGTAGATTTGTTGTAGTGTTACATATAGTGTGATGTGATTTGTGTATGTTATATTATTTTTTGTTTGTAAAATTATATTGTCAAGAACCACTCAAAGAACAGAGTGATATAGCTCAAGTATGTAGTTATTGATGTTCTTTGGAGCTATAAGAACTAACGCATAACTAGTTTGAAGTCTGTTAAAAGCTAGAGATTTTTGTTGTATTTCGGTACCTCAAGATCATCAGTTAAGGGTTATCATTATATTGATGAGTGTGTGTAAAAAGGTCATTTTGTAAGATCGATTACTGATTGTTTCAGTATCGAGACTATTCTACGGGGTGGTTTAGAATCGTTGATCCTATAGATACTTCAAAGATGGTCGGAAGCGGTTGTATTTGTGTTGTATGAAGTGGTAGCTCGAAGATGATGGGAGAGAAAGAGCGTGTCTATGAAGTTCAAAGATGGGTGTAACTGCATATGAGGACCAGTGAGACAGACATGACAAAATTTGTGTTGTAACCCTTTTGTTATGTTTTGTAATTTGTGATTGTAATATTTGTAATGTAAGCATTAAGAGAGGGTGTTAGAGATAATGCTTACAGTTGTTGTAATTGTGAGTTAGTCTTACAGCTATTGTAACTGTCAGTTAACTGTTGTAACTGTGAGTTAGCCTTACAGCGGTTGTAACTGTGAGTTTCTAGGTTAACTATTTTTAGCTAATCAGATCTACTTTCTTAGAATCTAGATTGTTAAGAGTCGGTGATCTCGATACTATATATGTAACCTCCATTTGTCTGTGTAATACATTCTATTATTGTGTGTTAATCTTGTGCAATGACTGCTCTCTCGATTTCTAAGTCCAACGCCCTGGAATTTGACGTCCCGTGGGACGTGTTCATGAAGACGTATTTGATAGGTAGCTACCAGTTGGAAACGTAAAAAGTTACCATATTCTTCAATTAGAAGAAGCAGATTTGACGTGCATAGGTTTAAAGGGACAGTCAAAATGAATACCGTGTAGGATATTTGATTCATAATCTAGACCCCCACACACACACACATATATGTATATATATAACCTGAGAGCATATATATATATATATATATATATATATATATATATATATATATATATATATAACCTGAGAGCATATTTAGTAGACCACCGAATAACTGTAAAGGAGTTTGAGCACTGAAACAAATGGGTAACATGGATTTTCATATATTTTCAACCTAAGTATTCAACAAAGAAACGAGAGAGGTCCCGAAAGATGCAACAACAATGATTTTTAATATTTTATTGGTTTGACAGTTCAAAAGAACAAAGAGATATTTTATTAACATTTTAATTATCCAGTGAAAATTTCTTACAAACAAACACCCCTGATAGGAGGCCTTCGGAGCAATCACCTTAACTACAGATCTGGTGTGGTCGAGGCTGTTGGATCATGTTTAGACGACCTGGTGCGAATCACATTGCAAGAACAGTTCGATTGGATTTCTACACGCTTAGCACAAGTTTCTCTAAAGCTTTTGTTACATCGAAGTTATGTATTGTTTTTTAAAGAAACCATGGGCATTGGGTTTGTTTGATGAAAATGTCTGTGGGATTCTAACCAGAGTAGGGCTCTGTTAATTAGAAGTCAGGGAATTAGTTTCTTCATTAACAAGCCCGAGCTACTAGTGTCTTAATTGTATGGAAATAGAGGTTAATTGTATCGAAGTAGAGGTGTGGAATACTCTTCTTACACTAATTTTAAGAGAACAATGTGCAGAAATTAAAACATAATAGTTGTAAATAAATGAAATGAACAACAAACCATTAATAACATCATATCATGGGAAAACCCTTTAGAAAAACCCCACACTCCAGTATAACACTACAATATTCTCTCCTCTACGACATCAATGCAAGGTGTATGACACAAGTATTAAAGCAACCACATCTTGATAAGCACCAATGTCAGCAACCACTTCTTGATAAGCATCAATGTCTTCATAGTGCTTCTAATTACTATTATGAGGTTCTTCCATAAATTTAGAAAATTACATTGTAAAAGGGTCATACAATGATTATCCTCATCCATTTTCACTCCAATTGAGATCAACTAGGTTACAATAGTATGAAATGCATTTAGGTGTTGGAGAATCACTGTTACTCACAAGGGAAACAATTTTTTCCATTGAAAAAATTTATTAACCAAGGATTTAGGCTAACACAAATCCCCCAACTTCTTCTAGAGAGATGTTACAACTTTTTCTTTAGAAACATTTAATAAGATGGAATCAATCAAACAAAACTGCTCAAAGTTAGTGCCATTAAACTTCTCCATTTATAATCTTAATGTGCTCACCATTTCCCTGCAACAATATTTCCATCTATGCAAGCTCCCACTCAAATAAATATTCGATAAAACTCCTTGTCTTTACCTCCTTGGATTGGAGGTGGTTTCTAGGTGATTAGAGTCTCATACCAAATCCAAGGAAGTAAAGGTGTGGAATATGCTTAATACACTACTCCATGAAAGAAATGTGCAAAAATTAAAACATAACAATTGCAAACAAATGAAGTAAAGATAAAACCATTAACAACATGATATCCTAGGGAAAATCTTTCTTAGAGAAAAACCACACACCGTAAAGAACAATCTAAGTATTACAATAACTAAATTGTTACAATACATAGTCTAGTATATGTGCTCTCAACAATAATATTCAACATTAGCATAATTATGAAGAAAATTGGACAATTTTCCTCTAATCCTGGCCTAAATAAATAGACATAAATAAAACCATGAACCATTTATGGTTTTTCCATTTCAACTATCCATTAGGTTATTGTCACTAGTCTTTGTCATTACTCTACTCTCTTACACCACTACACTATTATCTACTCCACTATATAGTTGAAATATTCTATCATCTATTAGATACAACACTACACTATTCTCTACTCCACTATATAGTTGGAATATTCTATCATCTATTGAAGCATTACACCATTGCACGATTCTCTACTCCATTACAACTCTCCAATATTTTGTCTTCTACTACAACACTCTAGGGTGTCTACATTAATTGAGTTATCATCTTTAACACTAAAAACCATGTTAACACCTTGGTAAGAACAATAATGTAACGATTCATATCAATTGAGGTTTTGTTTTTCCTTTATACTTTAAGTTTGATCCACAAAAACAAAATTGTACCATCTTGGAGTTTTGATTTCTTTGTGGATGATGTTAGATAATCTTGAAACCTGTAACATTTTGCATTTCTTGACATATTAATTAACAAATTGATATAAAAAATGATATTTTCTATTATTTTTTAATTTTAAATTGTTTATTTATTTTTTTAAATGAATGATTTTATTTTATTTTAAAACAATAAAATTCATTATAATCTAGTTTTTAATGACTAAGGATAACCTTATCTAATTTTTTTTTTTTACGATTGAGTGTTAATTGATGACAACTACTAAAAAACAAGATGACATGAACTAATCTCTGGTTACTAGATGTTAATTCAACACAGTGTTAAAAAACAAGATGACATGCAATAATTCGTTAGTAATTTGTAAGAGATGAAACTTTCCCTTTCACGAAATCCTTTTAAAGTTTAATGACAACTTTTCCTTTCACCAAATCCTTTTAAAGTTTAATGACTTCTTTATAATAATAGATAAATTATATATTTTATATTTCAATACATCATAAATAAAATATATATTTACAAATTATATTAAAAAAAATATTTTATATATTTATATCTAATTTAAAATTAAAAATATTCAATTTATTTAATCATAATCAAATTTTCATTTTATATAAATTATATATTTTATATTTCAATATATCATAAATAAAATATATATCTACAAATTATATTAAACAAAACATTTTATATATTTATATCTAATTTAAAATTAAAGATATTCAATTTATTTAATCATAATCAAATTTTCATTTCACAAATAAGATTAACTTAAAATTCCGACCCTTTTTGGAATAGAAGGCACCTTATCTGGAACTTTATAAGTGTAACAGTGACTAAAGTTCAGTAATGATAGCTTTCTATGTATATCCTAGTTTATATCGCTCTGCCTCATACTTATTAATCACCAACCTTTCATTTTAAATAACACAAAACATTTCCATTTATTTTTTAACCAGTTAAATGTAATTTTAAATAACACAAAACTTTTGAATTTAGTACGTTGGTACGCGGTACGCGGTATTTGAATTTTGAATTTAAATATGGACTTATGTACGTTGGTACGCGGTGTAATTTTTTTTAGTCTTTGATGGAATATGCTTTTTTATTTTTTAAAAAAATTATGCAAATTTTTATTTGGAACTTTAAGGTCAAGTTTCCTAGTCAAAGTGAAATTTAGTTTCCATTTAGACTTTGTTTTTATTTAATCCTTTCAAGTTCTTGTATGAACCCCACAAATCTATCAAATCTTTTAAAATGTCTAGTTTTCTAGCATTACCTCTTAAATATCTTCATGTCTAGTATTACCTCTTAAATAACATGTGATACTTCTTAAATAGATTGTAATGATATTTATGTTTCTCTATTGGAGATATCCAAGGGAATTGACTTTAGGCAAAGGGAAGGAAAAGTGATGGAAGCATCAAGGATGCAAATAGGAAAATAAACATAAATATAAACATAAATAGAAAGATAAACACTTATAAAATATATATTATGATATCTTAAAAATGTGATTATCATATGAAAATCAACACAAAATAAATAAAGTAATTAATATCAAGTAACAATAATAATAATAAAAAAGTGTGTATATGAAAATATAATCACTAAAATTCATTTAGATTGTAAAGTTATCTTGTGTTCTTTCATTTTTTTTAACAATTCCAGTCCAATCACGACTCTATATGTTGGGTTATCTTGACTTATTGGGGTGTTTCATTTTCTTCCATATAATGTTTCAAACGGATTCATCTTCAATAATTCTTGATACTTATTATGGTAGGAAAACTCAAGTAAATGGATATAGTCCTCCCACCTGGAAGGCTTGTCCATTGCATACATCTTCAACATATATTCAATTATTTGATTAATCCTTTTTGTCTTCCTATTTGAATTTGGGTGATATGTTGTACTAAAATTCAAAATGGTCCAAATTCCTTTAGATAACCCCTTCCAAAAATTTGAAATGAACTTGGGACGTCAGTTCAACACTAATTCCTTAGGAATGCCATGTAGCCATAGGCACTTCATGTAGCCATGCACTATCCTTGGATTTCCTTCCACATCAAGACACGTGAAGGCCTTGTTATAAAAATCTAAAACAATACGATGCATTTCTAACCAATCCATACCAATCAAGTAGTCATAAGACCCAAGCGATATTATGTTCAAATCTATGTTAGTGTTAGTTCCATTCATGTTTATAGGGAATTCATTAACAAGTTTATTAATTCTTTTATTGGTTCTAGTAGTTAGCTAAACTAACCAAGACTTTTCATGCTTACATTTATTCAATTTAAATCTTCCACCTAGCTTTGGATATGTATAGCTATTCTTAACTCGATAATCAATTAAAATAGTTATGGGATGATTATCAATCTTACCTTCCAGTTCAATCATCTGGGATTCATAGTCTGCTTGTCTATTGTCAAAGGCTGTATAGATCCTTCCCATCCTTTTTCACAGTTTCTCTGGTGTCTCCTCTCTCTGGATGTTATGCAAAGTATTCATCGTATCTCCTCAGTGAGAAAAACCTTTGTACATGTGATCTCCTTCACATCCCAACACTTTATGGGTTGTTTTCTTGGCCTCTTTCCCAATGAATCTGTCATTTTAAGATCACCTTGAGATGGCTTCCCTTGTTGATGTGCTTGAGAATTATTCCTTATGAAAGGTGGCTTGAATCTTTTCTTCCTTTGATCCATGTTTTGTTTATTCTTTTCATCCCATGTCCTTTGGAATATTGGCTTTCCTCTGTTCTTCTCATACAAATACTTATCCTTTATTATGGATTCTTCTAAATTGTTGGGCTCATCAAATTGAATTGTATCCTTGTCAAAGGATGGAAGTGCACTCAAGAAACTATGAATTTTGGCCTTCTCATCTTTGATGAAGCTCACATACCTTAGAAGTTCCAAGAACCTTTTCTCATATTCATCCATAGTCATGTTCCCAAGTTTGAGTTCAAAGAACTCTTGCATTTTCTTGTCATAATGTTGTTCTGACAAGTATTGTTATTGCAAATATTTCTTGAACTGCTTCTAAGAGATTCTTTTCTCATCTAGGTACTTAACTTGATTTAGTCAATGCCACCACATAGATGTATTTTCTTGAAGGTGGTAGATTCCAATTCTGGCTTCTTCATTAAAAGAGTAGTCATGTAACTAGAAATATTTCATCATTCCTAGCTTCCATGCTTCTGCATCCTCTCCTTTCTTGTTCTCTCCATCAAATTATGGTGGCTTAATTTTTATTAGCTCCCCTTCGAAGCTATATGACCAGGTCTTTGATGCCTAACATGAGACATACTTGGGATACTTGTCGACCAAGGACATGCATGATATATTATGTTCGACTGCCTTGAAAAATGATGATGTTGATGCCAAATAACACTCCTTGACCATATATATCCTCTATGATCATCCCTCCTATCATGAGATCTGGATGCTTAAACTTTCCTTTCACTAACTTCCCGCTTTGTGCTAGAATCCTTGTTAACTTGTTTCTGCATCATATTCAGGATTTGAAGTATCTCTTCCTTAGCCTCCATGATCCTCTCATCATTATCCCTATAACTATGCACTTCTCTTTGCAAGATTTTGATAGTTACATGTTCTTGCCCATCTCTTCTTCCATCTCGGTCTCAGCATTACCCATGATGACATGAAAACATTTGATTTATTCTTTGTGGTTGTAAGATCCTTCTACATCATCCATATATCTAGTTCTCATACAGGAACTAAGGTATGTATCTTTAATTTTTCAAGAATTTACATGCAATAATTGTTGTTAGAATTAAGTATATTGAACAATATTTATTAATTAGATTACAGGTCATTCTTCATTTTAAATTATTAAGAATATTGATTCACTATTCCAAAATATGATTCCTTAAATACATTCTTCTCCGAAACAAATTTCCAACGGCTATACCCATGCCTCATATTGAGTTTTGAGATTACAAGTTGCAATTTCCACTCTTTTACTACTACATAAATATCTTTTATCACTTCTTGATGAATTTTATTTCTAAAATAAAAAATATGGATGGATGCATGTCTTCTCCTCCTCGATACCTTTCCTATGAATATTCATTTTTAGATCCGAGCTCCAAGCTTAAAGCTATGGTCTGGATAAGTTTTCACTTTTTTTTCCAATTTATCCTTGTATGTTACAGGCACATTATTTCTCTTCTTGCACATTTTTAGATACCCATATCCCAAATATGGATCCCTAGTTGTATTTTATGGCTCATAATATTTTCATATACTTCTCCTGTGCCTCAAATGAACTTCTAAGTAAGGAGTTATTCTCCCTGGAACTAATTTTGTGCCAAAATTTTACCTCAACTATTTTAGTCATAACTTTCTCATACAGGCTCTGTTTTTGCACCCGAAATAGTGTTGGAATACGAAGAGGAGGGTTTAATCAGTGTATGAGTAATTTTTACCCCTTTCAATCGCAATATATATATAAGATTCAAATTTACCAACAATATTCAATAGTTTATCACTTATCCATTCAATATATCATTACACCATAAACAATATCATCCGTCAATGTATACTAAACAACCACAGATACACAGTACACCAAATATTATGTGGAAACCTAAAAGGGAGAAAACCATGGAATGTTTTCTTATATATATCAAGAATTCATTCATAGGAAACACCAATTTCCAAATTATACAGCACCAACTGGAAGGAGGCTCCAACCTACTATTTACAAGCTCCAACCTCAAGGAAGCTATAACTTCCCGAGTTCTCCAGCTACAACTGGAAGGAGGCTCCAACCTGAAGGAAGATCCAACTCCCTGTATTATCTATATCCAACTAGAAGGAGCCTATGACCCCCTGATTTACAAGATCCAACCTAAATGAAGATCCAACTCTTTGTATTCTTCAGCGCCAACTCAAAGGAGGTTACAACCACTTTTCCTTTCCCTATCCTGTCATCCTGAAATATAAGTGTAGAATCAACCTGTCACTACCTATGATACTACCACTACCACTGCCACTGTCACTGATACATGAACCTGTCAATGTCACTGTCACATCAACCTATCACTCTCACATTATCACATCAACCTATATTATATCATGCATTAACCATGTACCAAAACTTGTACCATACCATGTACAAAACCTATACCATACCATGCATCAACCATGTACCAAAATCTGTACCATATCATGTATCAACTATATACCAAATCATGTACCATATCATGTAGCCTCAACCATAAACTATATCACTCATGACATGTTTGAATTATGCCATACACCATATACCATCAATGAAGTGTCTCAAGGATGTGATAAAATCACCATGACATATACCAAACCAAATACTAATATAATCAATATATGCTTCTAATCAATGTACCATAACATCTCCAAGGTGTACCTCAAAGAATATGCCCAAATGTCCAAACCATTCCTCATGCATGTATCAAGACACAACCCTCAAAACACATGTAAAAATTACCTTTAATCATGCAGTCGACCTAATACATAAGGTTATAGACCTGTATCTCTTCCTCAAACTCAACAACTTGGTACTATAATGCTCCTTAAAAAATTTCATAGATCTATGATTTGTACACTATCAGCCTATGGATATCCACGCTTTGTGCTTTTGTCACACATGTACATCGACGCCTTGTTGAACTGTGGCTTGCATATGACGTATCCATGATTCATCAACTAATAACCAGTGTACATCCACGCTTTGATGAACTATGACCCATGGATAACGTCAGAAAAACTAGTTCAATCACATCCGTACACTTACACTTTGCTCTGTTAGACTTTCCCCACCTCAGATATGTTAAGAAAAGATAAACCATATCACTTATTTACTTAGAAGATATTAAATACATTTTTGTGTGTGAATGTACTTATGAGAGACTCCTTTAAGTGTATTTATACTTTTTCAAAGTAACTTGTCTCCTTAACTTTAGGGCTTCTTGTTACAACCACATTACCGTTTAATTAATGACTTGTAACTATTTAGGGTCTTCTTAACCATTCTTTGGGACTTGCAACTTCAAGAGGGAATAACTCATCAACCATGAGGAACCACGTGACGTGCCACCTACCGTTGGAATCGACATGAGAAGGACTATCCATCTATGAGTGTGTTACATGCATTTACACTATTTTTCAAGTCCTTATTACTCAAACAACTTCGAGCTTCATTACCATACCTCTTTGGTTTCTCAACTACTTAACCACGTATCCATATTTCCAAGGCTTCTTGTAGGTTTGGTTAGCATTGAAATCAATGCTTCTAGAGTTTATCTAGAGTTGACATCAATGAAAACTAACTTTCCAACAAATATCTCATTGGAAAGATCTCTTTGATTTCTTTTATTTAACCTACAAAGACACAATGCACATTGATATACTCTCTTCTCGTGGGTTTTGATTGCCTAAAAATGTTGTTTAGGGCCTCAAAATCGGCCCGCAAGTTTGTGACCATCAAAAACCCAATAATTTCTTAAGAATTTGACTGTTTTACTACTGTAACAACCTTTTAAATTTGAGTCGTTGATCTCAATTCGATGAAAATATAGACCATTGATACGCTCTTGGTTGGTGATCGGTGATCTATGATTTCTTATTGTAAAATAAACTTTCCCATTGATCTCCCCAACCGACGATCATCGACCATCAACTGTTTCTCTTCGCGAACCAAAATTGATTGGAAATATTGCCATTTCCTTATCATTGACCATCAAATAATTTATTAGCAACCAAAAATGTTCACAAATATCCCCGATGCTCAATCATTGGCCATCAGCCATCGAAGAATACTCTTGTCAAACCAAAACTACTTGGAAATCTCCTTGACGCCTGATCATCGACCATCGACTGTCTCTTTTCTCACGTGGAAATTATGTTGATGTGGCATGACACATAGATTCTCACATGGCATGACACGCCACCCTAAGGTATCAACTTGGTTGATGTGGCATGACGCGTGAATGTTAACGTGGCATGACATGTGGATGTTGATGTCATCATCCTCTTTTCATTCATCGATGGTTGATTACTTCTCTCTGAAGACTTAAAATACTTTGTTAAATCAAACGAATTTAAAAAATATTGTTAAATATGTCGATGCTCGATCATAAACCATTAGCACTTGAATATTTCCTTTGAACACATGAAACTTCTCACCAGATTTGTCGATCCCTAATCATCGACCACCAACAATTTTTGTTGTCGAACTCCAACACTTAGAATTTTTGGATGAAAAACTAGATGAATATCGGCCATTAATCTTCTATCTCAAAATGATATCAACCATTGATTTTTCAATACTTTGCTCAACTCTATTGACGATCGATCATTGTCCATTGATGAATTTTGTTGGTGCATTTTGATTCTTAGAAACTTTTGGCAAATTCCTCGATGAATCTAGGTCATCGATTTGCCTCCTTTTCCAAACTGTCGAGATTGAATCTCAATCGTCAATCTAAAAACCTTGACCAACTTAAAACATCAGAAATTTTTAAATTTTATCACAATGAATTTAGGTCGTTGATCTCAGGATCAAGCATGATCTTCATCGTCAATTCATTGAACACTCCCAACTCCATCAACCTCCATTAAAATGATTTTTTTTTACCTTTCAGGTCGAATTTAACTATGCAATCCGACCAATTGACACGAATTTGGGGATTTTCACTATGGGTTTCCACCGTTTTCCTCCAATTTTCTTAGACAAAAGTATGTAATAGTGAATTTATCCAAATTCACACTAGTTCTTGGCCCATATGGGTCCAATGTTGAACCAGGAGCTCTAATACCACTTTGTAACATACCCAGCCCCCAACTAGGTCATGTGACTACTAAAATGACTCGATAAAAAAATCTGATACTAAATCTAAATGTGGAAAGTAACACACAACTTGAAATTCAAGTTAATTCAACTGTCCATACTATTAGAAATGAAAATATAGTCACTCTTATTGTGCACAACAACAACTAAATACATGTAGCATTATTCCACCATAAAATAGAGACATGGATACATCTTTTTTCTCACAGTAAGAAACATTAAGCAAATATAACTCAGATTAAAATGCACAACAATTATATATCAAAATTTAACACATCTACACAACATATAAAAACACTTATCTTATAAATGTATGCAACTTGCTAAAGAGGACATAAGTTCCTCCCAATTGTATCCTTGTTATTCCAGTTCTTAACAACAATATATCCTCAAGCTAGGGATATGAATCCACAAAAGATGGTAGTTCCTAAGGCCAACTAATATCCCCCCCTCAACAATCGATTCTAACATTTGATTCTAGTCCACTAAATCTCTTCCTCTCAACCCAAGGCTTCCAACATAGGTTGGACATGAATTTTACTTGTTGGTACCCTCATGAATTTCACAGTTGCAATACAAATTTACCCAGCAACAAAATGTGAGCTTCCTTGGATAATTTTGAACAACACATCACTCACAATCCCATGGCCTCCTTCCCCATGAAATTACCGCTCCAAATAGTTTCCAAACATGCCCACAACAACTACCTTCAAGATTCAACACTCAAAAATCTATTGATGGCTAGAAAATGCCATGCAAAAAAACTCTCTCTGCAAAAATATCACTGCATAATTCTAGTCTCCTATCCATATGAATTTCCTTCCTTTCTCTTTCTTGCCTGACTTGCACTCTTTCCCAAGCTAATTGTACTCAACCCCCATTCTCTCAATAAATATGAGATGTGACTCTCACACCCACTCTATTACATGAATTTAATGATTGATCTCTAGAACACTCAACAACTAATGAAAGGTTCATCGTAAGGATAATTTAGAAATAAAAATGGGTTTGGGTTTAATAGGCATGGGTAAAATCCCCCCCTTGGATCCTTTCCTTCTCTTGTGATACTTGGCCCCCTAATATTCATTCATGTCCATCTGCAGCTGGCGGTACATTTGATCCATTATTCAATTTACATAATTTACATATTACATCATTTGTTCTCTCGGCCACATACTATATTTACAATATATATCCTTTGGCTGTTGGCCATGTGCTACATCTACAATATTCATCGCTAGTTTTGGGTTTGAAAATGAGGATGTTACAATTAAGAAACAACATAGATCCATCTTAAATCTAGATCTATCATGAGCCGAGAGGAATCTAATACTTTTATATGCAAACATTTCCTCAATTTTTGTATTCTAAAAAAAATATTTACATTTAGAGAAATTTAATGCTTGTGGGCACTTGATAGATCCAAAGTTAAGATATATCTTATCATTTGTTAGTAATTGTTAATTCATCACAGTTATTAAAAGTAACATGAAATATGGTCAATAAATTGTAAGAGAGGAAACTTTCCCTTTCAACAAATTCTTTTAATAATTTATAATAGAGAAAACTTTCTCTTTCACCAAATACTTTTAAATCTTGATGATTTTTTTTATAATAAATAAATTGTATATTCTACATTTCAATAAAACATAAATAAAGTGTATGCATAGTTGCACAGTCATCTTTGAAGTAGTTTGGGGAGCTTGGGAATGGGTATGAAATGTTCTCAATTGACAATTTTGATAACTTGCAAGCTCTTTTGGAGCTTCAACATAAGGAAATGGGAGATTGAGAATGATTTTATGAAATAGAGAGCTTTAAATTAAAATTATATTTATAATTTTTGGTATTAATGAGTACCAATTTTTAATATTATTAAATTAAAATGTAAATATTTTTATTCCATTATTACAAACACATAATTTATTACAAATATTTTTATTAAATCCATTCAAAATATCACTATCAAACAAAGCCAAAATTACTCATAAATATTATTTCAAAAATTGTTTAAATAAAACATAATAATAATACTCACTTTATAGTTGTGAATATGAAAATATTTTAATACATGTATGTTTGCACCTTGTACATGACAACACAATACCTTGTACATGACAAAAATTTGCACGCACTAAAATTTTCTGCTTCAAGTTAGGCCCTCACAAGAACTGAACATTGCCCAACTCTAAAAACTCCTTACTTTTCACCATTAAATCCAACCCATTTGAAGTTTTTAAATATAATTTTAAATAACACAAAACTTTTAAATTTAATTTTAAAAATTAAATATAATTTTAAACAACACAAAACATTTGAATTTAATTTTTAAAAAGAAACAGTACCTAAAACTTTAGTATGGACTTATCTACGTCGGTACGCGTTAGAAATGATCGAACGCGTTATTTTTTTGGACAAAGTCTTTGATTGAATATGCAATTCTATTTGTTCAAAAAACTATGCCTTCTTTTATTTGGAAAAATAAGATTAAGTTTACTCGTCAATGTGGAATTTAGTTTCCGTTTAGACTTTGTTTTATTTAATTCTTTGAAGTTCTTGTATGAACCTCACAAGTCTATCAAATCCTGAAAAAATCTAGTTAAATAAGTCTATCAAATCCTGAAAAAATTAGTTAGAAAAATAAGATTAAGTTTACTCGTCAATGTGGAATTTAGTTTCCGTTTAGACTTTGTTTTATTTAATTCTTTTAAGTTCTTTTATGGACCTCACAAGTCTATCAAATCCTGAAAAAATCTAATTAAATAAGTCTATCAAATCCTGAAAAAATTAGTTAGAAAAATAATATTAAGTTTACTCGTCAATGTGCAATTTAGTTTCCGTTTGGACTTTGTTTTATTTAATTCTTTTAAGTTCTTGTATGAACCTCACAAGTCTATCAAATCCTGAAAAAATCTAGTTAAATAAGTCTATCAAATCCTGAAAAAATTAGTTAAATAACATGTGATACTTCTTAAATACCATGTGATGATATTTATATTTTTATGCCATAAAAAAGTATTATATACACTTTGTGTTTTTCATAGTCAATATTACTTTGGCTTTTTCATAGTCAATATTGCAATGTAAGTTGGAAAAGTGAAGGAAGCATCAACGATGCAAATAGGACCACAAACATAGAGGTAAACACTTAAATATTTTATTTTATTCAGAAAATAAACCTTCTCGTTGATTTGTTTATGATCGATATCATATATAATTATTAAAACAATATAACTACTGTTTTAAGTTTAAAAGATATGACAATAAGCACAAATACAAGGAAACCAATTAACATAGAGCAACAATCCAAAAAGTGTGTATATGAATATATAATCAATAAGATTAATTTAGATTGTAAAGTAATAATTTTTTTTATGTTATTTATTTTATGCAATTTTTATGTAATGTGTAGGTCTAGGTGTAGATCTTAGTATAATTTCAATAGGAGATTTGAAGAGTCCTAAAATTAGACAACTATTCGTTAGAGATCTCAGAGTTATATTTGGACAAAAAAATAGAACACATAATCTTTCTTATGTTATTTATTTTATACAAACCTTATGTGTAGGTCTAGGTGTATATCTTAGTATAATTCCAATAGAATATTTAAAGAGTCGTAAAACTGGACAATGATTCATTAGAGATATTAGAGCTATATATGATACATATTTGAACAAAAAAAATAGAACACATGATGACACATGATAAGGAGAGACAACCACATTATCTTCAATGGAATATCAATTTCAAAATCTAAAATTCTTCCAAAAATTGATTATGACCATGGTGGTTATGATCATATTATATCAGTGGATGAAACAAATTGTGTGGAAACAATACATGCAATTTTGCAAACAATACAATTTCATCCCAAATACCACAATTAAACAGCATGTAGAAAAGACAAACATATACCTAATTGGAAAAATTGTGGCTATTGTCACACTTGCTAGAAATTTTGGGATGAAATACACTCTACACATACTAGATGGAAACTTTTTATAATCATTTTTTTTTACTTTTAAATGCTTATATGTTTTCTAACATAGTACAAAACTATAATGACATTTTTCTTTTTAAAACATTTGAACATGTTTTTTCTTCAATGGAACAACCATTACAAAAATGGGAATATTCTATAATGTTGTTTAAGAACATAACAAAGACGAGAGATATGAAAGAAGAAAACTTTTGCACAAGGCAATCCACAATCATAAGAGAGCTCATAACAAAAGTTGTACAAGATCTAAAGAAAGTGCCTACATCAACAAATGATGTATGTATAGATATACAAATGCATCTACAAATTTCGTAGACTTGATTGTTTATAAACATATTTGTTATGTTGTTCTAGATATTAACTATTATGTTATACAAATAGGTTGAATGTGCATTAACAAAAATAAATGCAAACACAACCCCTTTTGAACTTATCTATGCTATCTGTAATTTTCCTATTGGGATACCTACATTAATAAAAGGTAGAATGATTGATATTACGAAGTGAAAGTAGGAATGCCCTTTTATGTATCGAGAGTCCCTAAATGGCATTATCAAAACCATCAACAGAACTATTGTACACATATTGCAAGATCTACTTTCTCGCTTAAGAAAAATTCTCTATGAAGTATATCTTAAAAAAAAAAACAAGTACTATTTATATGCTACATGATTTTTCAGTGCACAATAGGTTTACACTAAATGAAGACAATCTAGTGGCAGTGATACATGCAGGTTGAAAAAAAAGGTAAAGAAAACAAGTTCATTTATGATCAAGAAAACATTAATTATTAACTTTACTTATTGACCAATGATATGATAGATTTTCTAACTTACCCTTCATATCGTAGATTGTCCTATTGTGCCCAAATGATAAGAAACAGTGCCTCCTAAGTCTAGTTTGCATAAAATTACAATTGATTGTATCTTTTTTTTATCCATGACATGACCAGAAATGAAAAGTTTGATAAGGTGGGGCTCTACTCTAAAGGGTTAAATCATGATGCACTACATTTTAATCCAGAACTTGTCCTGTTTTATGCAATCTCCTATAGATGAATTTTTTTGAGGATTATTTGTTCTTTCTAAGTGAGAAGAAACATTGTTAAGATTGTACTTCATGTTACAAATAAATCTGTTCTATTATATAAAAAAATCTTGGTCATATCCAACATCTAGGAAAGTTCTCATGCTTTAAACATTATAAGATATTGGTTTTAGTTTTTCATGAAAATACGATCATGTAAGGTTAGATTGGATATGGGACAGATGAATCATAGCCTAAATAATCATATGTATACATGTATGTATGTATGTATGTATGTATGTAATGTATGTATATTCTTACTAGTGTATAGGGGAACGTTCTCATGTTTTATATTGTAAGATATTGGTTTTAGTTTTTCCTAGAAATACTCTAATGCAAGTTTATATTGGATATGGAATGAACATTCACAACCTAAATAATTAGTTATAAACCACGTTGATTAAATATGCTTTGAATAATTTGGAGTGTAATCCCTCTTTCCTTTGATATTATCATTAAATAGAATGTCTTTTTCTCCATTTGGCCTTTGAAAGGATTAAATATCATCCTTGGAGAATTTCTAATTCCTTGAGTTTTGATTGTGATTTTTTCAATCTTCATCCCCTTCAATTTCTTGGATCATCTTTGTTGAAGAAATTTTTCCTTAATCAAACTAGCCTAGAGCCATCCAAAACAAGGTTTGAAATGCACCTAAAGATTGTGAAGTTCAAGGTTTCATATCTCAAGTTCTAATATTTGATAGAGAGGCCATTTGTGTGAACTCAAGATATGCATACTTGAATAGTGCAACCTTAAGGTGCATATTAGAGATGGGTATAAATGAGTATGGGATAGTCTCAATTTTCAATGCACCCAATACTACACCATATAAATTCAATGCACTATTAAATAGACACTTGCACAAAAAAATTATGAATCACCTCTGCACCCATCTGCGGTCCCCACCCCATCTATAAAATGCAACTTTTTTTTCTTAGTGAAAAATAAAAACAAAATACATACCATGCACCTATGCCCTTTATCCTATCTTATTATTGTTTGTCAAATTTGGTTTGCATGCTATGAATGGTATCTCTTCAAGCCTATTGGGCATCCTAAACAATTTAGGTTCTTAATATTTTAACTTTGCTTTGATGATTGCATAGATGCAATAATTTATGCCCTTAAAGTTATAGGAAAAAACTAATTAAATTGTTGTTATTAGTTTGCTTCATGTTTCTCATTTTCTTGAATATGGTATTCCCATTATGAAAACCCTTTCTATACATTAGTGCACCAAAAAAATCTTTGCTTCTACATACTGCAAAAAAAAATTCTTTGTTTAGATTGCACACATTTCCATTATTTATGGAAAAAAGAATATTTTCTAATGTTTAACCGAAAATTGTTTTTTTTTTTTTTTTTTTTATTCTAACGAATTTTTTTCACAACCCCTCTTCTCACGATGTGATATCTCATGGTCATCAAAATTGAAAAAGTACTTATAATTTCAGCTAATTATTAAAAACAAAAGCCTTTCACATTATAAGGAAGTTTTGTTCACATTTCAAGGGGAGTATTGATGTGACACAAAATCATAAAGATAAGCTATTTCATTCTACACAATTAATTATATGTAAAAAATAATCCAGAAGACATCATATTTAAATTATCAATAATGAGGAAGATTTATATTACATCAAATTGGTGTATGAAATGATTTTGTTTGTGGGTCAAGGGATTCCTCCGCTCAACTATTTGACTCATAAAGTCTATGGAAGTATACATACTCTACCCCCTCTAGATTTGAACTTAAAATCTCTTAGGAGGAGACACATGTTCTTAACCATTAAACCTAATATATATATATATATATATATATATATATATATATATAATTGATGATTTTCAATTGTGAAAGTTTATAATACTTTGTACTATTTAGTGTGCAAGTCCATTGATTACTAAAACCATGATTAATAAGAAAATAAAAACACAAATTTTGAAGGTTTGTGAATATGTTTATGACATGTCAATTATCATAAATTCAATTTCATAATTCAATTTTTCATAATATCAAGCCACTCCATACAAATTTTGTATACATTTTTTAAATTTTGTTAAAATTTCTCATTAACAATTCATTAACTTTAGTTTATATTTAAATTTATTAATTCTTTAGTAATGACGGGAAAAACTACAACTTAATACCTTCACAATAAATGTAGGTATGATTCAACCATTAATTTCCTTTCTTTTATAAAAGTGTACATTTATATGTTAATTTTTCACATTTACTTAATCATATTAAGAAATTACAGTAGCTCATTATCATATTTAAATAATTAACCAAAATTTCATATTAATAAATTACAGTAACTCATTATTATATTTAAATGATTAACCAAAATTTCATTGGATTGTAATTAAATGGAATATGTTACAGATGTCTCCCAATCGAAGCAAAGATGAGGATCAACTCCAACAGTATCCATGAGACAGTGGACATTAGTGTTTGGGACTCCAACTAACACCTACCGCTCTTTCAATGATTGTTCAACCCAACGTTTCAGATTCCATTTTGTGGAATATGTGAACTGCATGGTCTTTATTTTACAAAATCAGAATGTTAGGCAAGCCCAATTTATTTCACCTGCAACCTCGTCCTTCAATTGACCAACAACCCTATCTTTGGAAGTTAATAGGAAGTTAAATTAGTACATCCATAAGTCACTCGTGGTTGGCGAACGCCAAAATAACAGTAGACTACGTAGGTAGGAAAATCCCTCCTAGTAAATAATAGTTGGAGTAAAAATCGTGGCTAGTAAATTTGAGTTTTTTAGAAAATGAAAGGTTAATCACTCACAGGTGGCAATCAGCTAGCCATCATAGTAAATTTTAAATATGATTAAGTAAAAGTAAAAAAATAAACATGTAAACTGATGTCTTTATAATAGTGAGGAAGTTAGTGGTTGAAATCACAACCATTGATTTATTGGGACAACTAAGAATATTTCAACAATATTTAATCTTGTCCATACAAAACTGATTAAGTACTAAAAACATATTAAATGTGCCCATTATTAATAGGTGTACCTCTTTAGACCTAATGATTATTTCTTTATTTTCATTTTCATTTCTGAATTAGGGTTTTAATTTCATTTAGGTTTCTGATATGTTGTGTAGCTTAGTTTTTTAACTTTTTATTGAGAAATCATCGTTGGTTCTTTTGTAGAATAATATGTAGGTAAAAACATTGGAATTCCCCTGTCGACCCTTAAGATGAAGAAATGATCGAAAATACTCTTTGAATTATTATACACTGTTAGGTTAAATTTGAATCCCTATATACGAGAATGCCATTAGATAAGAATAAGATTGTGGGGTATTTCAATTTTATTTAGTTACCGTATATAAAAATCTAAATACATCTCTGCTATGTTGCAGTCCGGACATGTGTGCAATTAAAGTGCATTGGCATTTGAAGGCGAGCTATACTGATCACTGGCTTGCTGAGGTTACTACAACAAATTACGCCACCCAAGTGAGCTATATAGACTGGAATCTTGTACTGCAACATCCCAGTTTCGGCAGCGTGGTTCAAGTTTTCAGCTTCAATTACACGGGAATGAATCGAATTAATAACCTTATAGATGATTTAGTAGGTTATAATATAATTTGCGAACTTGATTTCATACATGAAATTATTTCAGTTGCCATATTTTTTTGTTGCGTGCTATAATTGTCATTCAATGAATGCATGCGTCGATGATAGTACAATGATGTTTTTGGGAAAAGAGGAATTACAATGATCACCTACAAAGAATGAGAGATTCAAAATCAAACTATCAATATTGACTTTGGGAATGAATGAAAACGAAGATCGAATTTTATTTTCTTTAACAACTAATTTGGATAGATAAGCCATGGGAGCGATGTGAAGCCAAGTCTGTGATTTTCCTTTTACATTTCGATGCCTTTCAGTCTATCCCTGAATGTCTGGTTCATTACGATTCAAACTTTTGATATACAATTTTGTATGTATGTTAATTATTTTTGGGGAAATATAAAGAAAGATGGAAAGATATCTTGAAACCCTAATGACCTTAACTTTAATTTTACCTATACTTATTATAAAAATCATTAATATGTATAATCCAATTATATCAACCATATTTATAATGTAGTTGTATTAATTTTATACAATTATAATTAGGCCGAAAGGTGTTTACCTATTGGAGATGGACACAATTAATCACCTTTTAATCTAAAATTCTAATTTGATGACTAACAATTGAAGATGCTGGCATATTCTTAGTCGTCCTACCAAATCAATGAATGTGATTTACTCTTCATATCTTTTTTGTATTTTTGAATGCATCAGTTAATGTGTTTACTTTTTAACATTTACCTAATCATATTAAGAAATTACTGTACCACCATATGATTGCTATGTTTCACTGATTAACCTTTGTAATTACCACATTTAATTTTTGGATTTCCTCAGCTCTATATGCATTTCAACTGTCCGTAAATTTCATATTGGATTGCTCAACCGTCTTATTTTAACGTTCACCAACCACTTTGCGACTGTGCTAGTGCAAAGTAATTACACAGAAAAGAGTGGATTGACTTGACGCGAGAAATGAGTATCTTGAAAGAAATCGGGCGAAATTTTCTTAAATAAAGAGAAAATTGGAGTATTCCTTTAGCCTCGATCTGTCTGTGTTGATTTGACTTCGCCGAAAAAATGGGGCAATTACACAGAAGGAAATTGCAAGGCAATTACAGAGGAGTGTATTGATTTGAATTGAAAGTAATGGGGTGAAATTTTTCTGAAGAGAAAATTGGAGGATTTTCCTCCAAATCGTGAACTGTCCATATTGACATGATTTTAATGGCGAAAAAATCAGGGGAATTTCAATAAAGTTATCGAACAATTTTCCCAAGCTTTCCTTTCATCTCTGTGCCCCACCACTCAATCGTTGAAAAGTCGCTCGCTTCAAACTGTGAGTTGGAAAGAGAGAAAAACTACCATATAAAACACTGCGGGGAAAAACTACCATAGGCAATTACACAGAAGGAAAACGCAAGGCAATTAATTACACAGAAGGAAATTGAAAGCCAATTACAGAGAAAGAGTGTATTTTTTATTATAGATTAAATTTTTATTTTTATCATAATATTTGACTTTTTATTTTATTTTTCAAAATAATAATAAAATATATTTATTTTATAATATTTAAGAATAATTGTTATAATGATAATTTTTTTTTTATATAAAATAAGTATAAATGTCTAAAAATACATATAAAATGAATTAATACTTGTTTTTGTCTTCTTTTCATGGTGAAGAGTGGTGACTTTCTTTTCATTGATGAATGTTCTATTTGCTTTTTTGAATAATAAGGAGTGACACTCATGGCATTAACATCATTAATTAAAGTTTTAATTTTATGAATATTGTTAAATGTTTTAAAATATCAATTTTCAATGAAAATTAGTTGTTAATTTACCATCCATGGAATTATAATTGATTCAAAGTCTAAATTCAGGTTTTTTTAGTGTTCCATTGTAGATCATTATTTATAAATCCATAAATAAATCAAATGGCAATGCAATATCATCAATTTGAAAATTATTGTATAAGATCATATGAAATCATTATTAAAATAATGAACCAAATTTCAATACAATATTTTTAATTTGAAAATTATTATATGATATCATATGATCATTATCAAAATAATAAACCAAATTCAACTAAGATCATTTTAATTATAATATCTTTAAAATTTCAATTAACCATTTTAATAAAGAAACATTCTCCTAAATTATTTCAACATTCCCATTGACATACTTAACATTCACATTGACATACTTAAAAGTATTCTGAATTTTAAAATTAATTCAACGCTCCATTGTCCTGGTTAAATGTATTTTAGAATCATTAAGTTTTAGGTTTAACTAATATTGATTCTTAGATAAATAACACGTGATGATATTTATATATAAAGACTACAGATTCCAATGCGAATTGACTTACTCGAAGTTATATATAAACTAAGTCTACCCGACGAGCTCTGTTGGGGCCTGGAATTTGACGTCCTGCGGGACATATCCGTCATTTCAATAAGTATTTGATAGCCAATGCCGTCGAATTTGACGTCCCGTGGGACCTGTTCATCGTTTCAAGACGTATTTGATAGGTAGCTACCGTTGGAAACGTAAAAAGTTACTATAGTCAAAGTTACCATAGTCTTCAATTAGAAGAGGTAGATTTGACGTGCATAGGTTTAAAGGGACAGACAAATTTTCTCATATCCATCTCATGGTGATCACCGTCAAATAGGCAGAGAGGAATTAGATAACACTAGAATATCAAATTCAACAAGTCAGTTGCTGGAAAGGAAAGTAAATGAATACCGTGAAGGATATTTGATTCTCTTATATATATTTTTATTTATTTATTAAAACCTCAGAGCATATTTAGTAGACCACCGAGTAACTGTAAAGGAGTCTGAGCAATGAAACAAATGGGTAACATGGATTTTCATATATTTTTAACCTAAGTACTAAACAAAGAAACGAGAGAGGTCCCCAAAGATATATATATATTTTGGTTTTGACCGTTTAAAAAACAAAGAGATGTTTCGTTAAGATTTTAACTATCCACTGAAGATTTCTTACAAACAACCATCCGTGATATGAGACCTTCCGAGCAATCACCTTAACTGCACATTTGGTGTGCTTGAGGATATCGGATTATGTTTAGACAACCTCGTTAGAATTGTTAGGTAGTTAAAACAAAATATAGCATAAAATCAGAGCATAATCAAGTAAGATCAAACACGCATTAAACCAAGCAAAACAATTTCACAATTTAACACAGTGATTTATGTGGAAACTCAATGAGGGAAAAAAGCAAGGGCAATGATTATGGGTATTCTTATTATTCAAGAGAGAATTACAATAGTCTTCATAGGCATATAATCATCCTCTCCTCACTCACACTCTTCTCTCTATACATCTTGCTCTCACACTCTTGCACTCACACCTCTATGGGTATGCCAGTATTTATAACATCTATCACTCAGTTACAAAGATTGATCTTGAATAGATCACATAGTTACTCTATGGGTATGCCCGTATATATAACATCTATCACTCAGTTACAAACATTGATCATGAATAGATCACATAGTTACACAAACAATTCATAAATAGGTTGCATGCATATGGATTAACATAGCTGCATGCATGTGCATGTGACAACATGAGGAAATTCATTGGCATGTTTCCAACAATATCCACCTTGACAACGATTTACCTGATATATCATGCCCTTAATTAATTTATCACCTTTTCTGCAAGCCAAGAGAAGCCAAACACCGCCATAGCTTCTCTAACAAAACTGGTTTCGTAAACATCTCTACAGAATTCACTTTTGTATGGACCTTTTCCAAAGACACTCCACCTTCATCAACAACCTGTCTTACAAAATGGTAATTAACAAAAATATGCTTTGTCTTACTGTGATAAGCTAGATTTCTAGCCAAATGAATAACACTTTGAATATCGCAAAATACTTTCACCTTGTCTTGCATCCTTCCAAACTCACCCAACAAACCCTGTAACCAAATTGTCTCTTTGCATGCATGTGAAGAAGCCATATACTCTATCTCAGTAGTGGATAACGCGACTACGTTTTGAAGCTCTGTCGTCCAACTAACATGTCCTCCTGCAAGAGTAAAGACATATCCTAAAGTGGATCTCCTTTTTTCCAATTCACCTCTAAAATATGAATCTACATAACCGCAAACTGAATCTCTGGAACCATCATAGGTTATAGAATAACTACTTTTACTTCTAAAATATCAAAGCACCCATTTCACTGCTTCCTAATGCTCTTTTTTTGGATTTTCCATGTATCAACTGATAACACCAACTGCATGTGAAATATCTGGTCTAGTACTCACCATCACATACATCAATCTTTCCACTGCATTAGCATATGGTACATGAGATATAATCATTTTTTTCGTCATTACTAGGACATAAACATGAAGAAAACTTGAAATGGGAAGCCAAAGGGATCTGCATGGGTTTCACATTATTCATACTAAATATCATAAGTATTTTCTCAATATACTTCTGTTGTGATAACCATAACTTACCATTTTTCCTGCCTCTCTGTATCTCCATGCCTAAGATTTATTTTGTTGCTCCTAGATCCTTCATATCAAATGCCCTAGCCAACTGAGTCTTTAACCTGTTGATTTCAACCATGCTTTTTATTTCCACAAGCATAGCGTCAACATATAACACCAAAATAATGAACATGCCATTTTCCAACTTTTTAAAGTAAATACAATGATCATATTCACTTCTTGTAAAATTTAGGCTCACCGTGAAGAAATGAAAATTCTTGTACCATTGCCTAGGCGACTGTGTAAGGACATATAATGGCTTTTTGAGTTTGCAAACAAACCTCTTATTGCGATCCTCAATAAACACTTTTGGTTGTTCCATATATATATATCATCATCTAAATCTCCATGTAGAAACATTGTTTTAACATCTAGCTGCTCTAAATCAAGATCAAGTAAAGTAACTAGTGCTACCATAACATGATTTGAAACAAGCTTCACAACTCATGAAAAAATCTCATGAAAATCAATACCTTCCTTTTGAAAATACCCTTTTGCTACCATTCTTGTTTTATACCTTTTGACTTTATCATCAACACCATTTTTCAGTTTGTAGACTCACTTGCAACCGACAACCTTCATGTCCTTTGGAAGTTCTACTAGGTCCCATGTTTTATTCCTCTCTAAGGCATCCATTTCTTCTTTCATATATTTCTTCCATTGAGCACTTTTAGATACCCTAATTTCTTCCTAAAAACAATTAGGATCTCCATCAATACAAACCAAAGCCACATGTGAGACATAATTGTCATACCTTGTAGGAGGATTCCTGACCTGTGAAGATCTCCTTAGAGATGGTTGAGTTGTATCCACAGTTTCTTGGATATTTTCTACATCTTCATCTTCTTCTTTTGGAACTTCTTCATGTTCCTCCCTTTCTGAAGATGGTTGAGTTTCCAACTAAATTTGATGAACTTGTAGTACCTATTTTTTTCTCACTTCAACATCTACCAATTATGATTTTAAGAGTGGGGATTCATCAAATACTACATATCTTCTAATGATGAGTTTGTGGGGAGTAGGATCCCACAGTCTGTACCCGTTAACTCCATCACCATAACCAACAAAGACATATTTCTTTGATCTAGGATCTAACCTAGAACACTCATCTTTAGAAATAAGAGCATAAGCATCACAACCAAATATTCTCAGATTTGAAAAATCACACAAATGACTTGTCCATACCTCTTCTTGAATCTTACGGTTTATTGCATTTGATGGTGACGGATTTATCAAATAGCATATTGTAAGAACTGCTTATGCCCACAATTCGTGTTGCATCTTGGCATTACCGAGAGTGCTCCTTGCTCTCTCTAGAAGAGTCATATCCATGCATTCAACAACACCATTCTGTTGAGGAATATAAATCGTGGTCTTCTGTCCTTTGTTCCCAACTTCCTTAGAATAGTTCTCAAATTTTGCAGATATGAAATCACCTCCATTATATGTCCTTACTCACTTGGTTGATTTGTCAGTGCTCTTTTCAACCAAAGCCCTAAATTGCTTAAAATTATTAAATACATAATCTTTTTTAAAGTAAATAGACCTAAACCTTCTTAGAGTAATCATCTATAAATTTCACAAAATATGATGATCCTCCAAGAGAAACTATAGGGGATGGTCCCCAAACATCTGAATAAATGTAATCAAGGATACAATTTCTTATATGCTTTCATGTTTTAAATTTATGTCTACATTGTTTTCCAAAAACATAATACTTGCACAAATTCAAATTCAGAAACTTGAAAGTTGGACGGGACTT
The DNA here is from genome assembly GCA_009831015.1 of Picea engelmannii. NCBI lineage: Eukaryota > Viridiplantae > Streptophyta > Pinopsida > Pinales > Pinaceae > Picea > Picea engelmannii. The sequence continues at coordinate 240,063 of ML785539.1, read as the reverse complement.
ACGATCAACCAGTATCTTAAGCCCTTTCTTGCTCATATGACCCAAACACTGATGCCATAAATGAACATAGTCACTTGCATCTTCATATGCTACAACTTCTTGATTTACTTGTGTCCTTCCCTCAATTTAATAAAGGTTCTCGACCCTCTTTGCCTTCATGACTACTAATATGCCTTTGGACACCTTCAGTACTCCACCTTGAGTTGTACACTTGTAACCAACATAATCTAGAACTCCCACATATATCAAGTTTTTCCTTAGTTCGAGAACATTCCTTACATATGTTAATGTTCTTATAGAACCCTCATGCATTTTAATCCAGACACTACCAACTCCAACAATCTTACAAGAAAAATCATTTCCCATAAAAACAACACCATCATCAATAGATTGGTAAGTTGAGAACCAATTTCTATGAAAACACAATCAAACAAACAATGTTGATGTTGATGTGAAACATCACAAGTAGGCAATACTTCACTTAGCATACCTAAAATGGAACCTGAACTTGTTTCAAATACATTAGCTTCCTTTGATTGTTTTGTGGATTCCTCCTTGGATTCATTTTGTCTTTTCCAACTATCCTTATTGAGATGCCCATATTTTCCATAGAACCAACATTTATGCTTACTCTTATTTCCTTTAGATATAGACCTTGATGTACCCCTATGATTTTTTTCTCTTTCTCTAGATCAACCTCTGACCACCATTACTTTTGTTGTTGAGGTTTCTTTACTAGATTTTGTCTTCATCTCTTTAGACAACAAATCTCCCGCAACAATGTCATAATCAATGTCGTCTGTTGTGTTAAACCACAAAGTTGTGACTAGTTGATCCCAAGACTCAGGAAACGAACACAGTAACATAACCACCTTGTTCTTATCTTTGAAATTTACTTCCATACTAATTAATTGACAAATCAGAGTATTGAAAACATTTAAGTGATCAACAATTTTCATACCTTTTTTCATGTGCAAGTTGTACAAATGCCTCTTAAAGAAGATAATGTTTGACAAGTTATTTTTCATATATAGACTCTCTAGTTTGGTCCACAAACATGATGTTGTCTTTGCTTCTGCGATGTTAAACAACACCTCATATGTGAGACACAAACAAATAGTATTGAGGGATCTTGCATCCATATCCTCCTAGTCCTTGTCTGTCATGCTTGTTGGTTTCTTTGAATTTCCAGCCAAGACCTTTTGCAATCCTTGTTGCACAAACATATCTCACATCTTGAGCTTTTATAGTGCAAAGCTATTCTTACCACTAAAATTTTCCACCTCAAACTTGAAACTCTACACTTTCTCCATTAGCAAAAACAACCGTCCAAAATCGTAGCTTATAAAAATGAGTCTCTTTATATGAAAAAATAACATTATACTTCAAGATTGAACCCAAAACTAATGGTGAAAAAGTTTTAAAAAATATTTTTATACCTTAATAAAACCTTTTACAAAATCCACAACAACTCAACTCTTAAAAATAATATTTAATATTCTCCCAGTAAAAAACTTTATATGGTATCCACCTTTAATTTATTAATAAAACTCTCACCTCCCTCCATAAATTCGATTCCTCCACCTTTTCTCTTATTATACACTTTAGACAAAAGTGAACCACTTATTTAATAATCCTCCACCTCTTATGCATAAGAAAACAAAATGATTCGAATTTCATACCATGACTTCACTTTAGTTTTTTTGGATCGTCACACCTTTTATGAGGATCAATTGTGACTATTAGGAATCGCCAAACTTTGTTAAAGGATAGCCTGCGATGATTTGATTGCAAATTTTTGTACTTTGCAAAATTACAACTTCCGACGATGTGACATTGTGTACAACTATGTGCCCGCGTTGTTTTCACCAGTGCACTATGTAGTGCCCGTAACGTTGTTAAAATTTTGATAATTTTTTAAGTGTGCTTATGACCATCACACTTTTCCATAGGAACAACCTGCAACGGTGTAATAAAAATCGTCTTAGGTTGATCCACTTCACTCGGCTCGGCTCGGCTCAATTAACCTTCTCTATGATCCAGTGACCAGATTCTCTTCTCCTTCACTTTCTTCTCTTTCAACTGTAAGATCTTATACCACTTGTTAGGTAGCGAAAGAAAAACATAGCATAAAACCATAAAATAAAAAAGCAAGATCAAACATGCATTAAACCAAGCACAAAAATCCTATAATTTGACAGAATGATTTATGTGGAAAACCAATGAGGGAAAAAACCACGAGCAATTATTATGGGTATTTTTATTATTCAAGGGAGAATTACAATAGCCTTCATAGGCATACAATCACTCGCTCCTTACACACACTCTGCTCTCTACACAGCTTGCTCTCACAATCTTCACACATTTCACTCACACCTCTATGGATATGCTCGTATATATAACATCTATCACTCAATTACACAGACTGATCATGAATAGATCACATAGTTATACAAACATTTCATAAATAGATTGCATGCATGTGCATTAACATAGTTGCATGTAACTGCATGAGAAAATTCGTTGGCATGTTTCCAACATGAATGACATTGCAAGAACAGTTCGATTAGATCTCTACATGCTTAGCACAAATTTCTCTAAATATTTTGTTACATTAAAGTTATAATTCTTTTTTAAAGAAAACATTAGCAACGGGTTTGTTTGAAGAAGATATCTCTCAGATTCTAAGCAAAGTAGAGCTCTATTAATTAGAAGTCAGGGGATTCTTTTCTTCAATAACAAGCTCGAGCTACCAATGCCTTAATTGTATGGAAGTAGAGGTGTGGAATAATCTTCCAACACTAAGTTTAAGAGAAGAATGTGCATAAACTATAACATAATATCTACAAAAAAAAACAAATGAACAACAAATCATTAACAACATGAAATCCTAAGAAAACCCTTCTAGTAGAAAAAACCCAGACCCTAAAGAATAATCAATGTAACAAGAACTAAATGGTTTTTACATTTCTACTTGCAGAAAACCACCAACAAGTTATCCCTATCCATGACTCTTTTCCATTGCTATGCTCCATTACATCTTGTTCTTCTCCACTACAACATTGTATTATCCTCTGTGCCAATACATCACTGCAGTATTCTCTCGTCTACTGTAGCAGTGCAATATTCTCTTCTCTAGTATAACACTACAATATTCTCTCCACTAGTGCATCAATGCAAGGTGTATGGCACATTATAACAGAACATCATAAAAGGGTCATACAATGATCCTCCTCATCTATCTTCACTCCAATTGAGATAAACTAGGTCACAATAGTATGAAATGCATTTAGGTGTTTGAGTATCAAATAACTATCACCCATTATAAAGGAAAACAAAAATTCCTACAAATTTTTTTATTATCCAAGGATTTAGGCTAATACAAATCCCCCAACTTCTTCTAGAGAGATGATGCAACTTTTTCTTTAGAAACATTTAATAATATGGAATCAATCAAACAAATCCTGATAAAGCTTCTTTTCTTTCTCTCCAACACAACCCACTCTTCATCTACCATACCAATGGTTTTGGTTCCACATATTACAACCCATAAATCTCCATCTACGAGGAGATCTTCCATGTTGAGATTTTATGACTTAAAGTTAGTGCCATTAAACTTCTCCATTTCTAATATAGATGTGCTTACCATTTCCCTGCAACAATATTTTCTTCTATGCAAGCTCCCACTCAAATAAATATTTGATAAAATAAATTGTCTCTACCACCTTGGATTCTAGGTGATTAGAGTCTCATACCAAATCCAAGGAAGTAAAGGTGTTGAATATGCTTCCTACACTACTCTATGAGAACAAAATGTGTAAAAATTAAAACATAACTATTGCAAACAAATGAAATAAAGAACAAATCATTAACAACACCATATCCTAGAGAAAATCCTTTTAAGAGAAAAACCACATACCCTAAAGCACAATCAAAGTATTACAATAACTAAATGGTTACAATACACAGTTTTTGTTCTCTCAACGATAGTATTCAACATTAGCATAAAATTTGGTAGCATAATAGTAAGATAAATCATAGTCTCACTTTTCCTCTAATCCTTGCACTAAATAAATAGACATAAATAAAACCATAAACCATTTATGGTTTTTCCATATTTACTTGCTAGAAACCATCACCACTTTATTGGCACTACTCTTTGCCATTGTTTTACTCTCCTACAATAGTGCAATAATATCTACTCCACTACACCATTACAATATTCTCTCATCTATTGGATCGTTGCAATATTCTCTACTCCATTACAACTCTGCAATATTCTCTCTTCTACTGCAACACTTTAAAGTGTCAAAACTAATTGACTTATCATCTCTAACTCTAAAAACCATGTTGGCACCTTGGTCAAAATAGTAATGTAACAATTAAAACCATCTTGGGGTCTTGTTCTTCCTTTATGATTTGAGTTTGATCCAAGGAATTGTACCATCTTAGAGTTTTGATTTCTTTGTGGATGAGCCGAGTTCGATCTTTCAGATCAATTGTCATATTTTTCATTTTTTTCATTTCTTGACATATTAACTATTGGACAAAGTGATATAAAAAATAATATTTTTTATTATTTGTTATTTATTAGCATTAAATTATTTATTTATAACATCTCTAAAACTAGCTCTTGAAACATTTCCAATTGGTTGGGAACTATTTTAAGAACTTGGGAGCTTTTTGGGAACTTCAACATCAAGAAAATGTGAACTTGGAAACTAAGAGACTTAAATTATAATTATATTAAATTAAAATATAAATATATTTATTCCATTATTACAAATATATAACTTATTACAAATATTTTCATTATATTTATTCAAAATATCACTATAAAAGAAAGACTAAACTACATGTAAATATTATTTAAAAAATTAGTTAAGTAAAAAAATTAATAATACTTACATTATAGTTGCGGATATGAAAAACTTTTAATACATTTATGTGTTGTTACTAACCAAAAGATAAATGTATATTTTTTCTTATTTCTCATTTTCTAATCCAATATATATGGATATTAAAGTTTTAGTGTTGTGTTCATTACATATTAAAAAAACAAAATAACATCCAATAATTATTTAGTAATTTGTAAGATACTAAACTTTCCCTTTCACCAAATACCTTTTTTTTTTTTAATTTGTAAGAGATAAAACTTTCCTTTTCACCACATTTTTTTATAGTTTGTAAGAGAAAAAAAATTCCCTCTCACCAAATACTTTTAAATTTTAATGATTTTTTTTATAATAAATAAATTATATATTTTACATTCCAATAAATCACAAATTAAATATATATCAACAAATTATAATAATTATATATATACATATATATTTATGTCTAATTTAAAATTAAAGATGTTCAATTTTTTTAAACATAGTGAAATTTTCATTTCACAAATAACATTGACTTAAAATTCCATCCCTGTTTGGGATAAAAGGCACATTATCTTGAACTATATATAAAATAAATCTTACAAAAATCTACTAAGAGATTAGTAACCTTTCTGTTCTTTTACAATTCACACTTTCCCCTGTCTTTAATTGTCTTATCACTTATACTTCTTACAAAAAAGACAGAAAGCCCAAAAATCATTGTTCTAATACATTTGTTGGTCAACACTTAATCATGAATTATCAATTTATAATTTATACATTCTTTCGAAACTTTCAACTTGTTGTCCCATTCCTTTGACAAAATATAAAAACTCTTCCTCCATAAGCAAAGCCTGCTTCGATAGGTGATCTGCTTCCCTATTGAATTGCCTGTATATGTGTTGAATGTTTAAGCTCTGGAAGCTTCCACTCATTTGTTGGATTCTAGTCATCCAAGGCTATAAAGTAATTCCCAATGAACGTAGTAGAGTTCGTTGAGATGAAAAGTGATTCCACTTCCAAAGCATTACAACCCTTCTCATCGAAAATTTCCAGAGTAGGTTTGAGCTCTGACCACTCTTCCTGTCACGCCGACTGATATTTTTCTTTCTATGGACATGTGTTTTTCAAATGCCCCACCTCCTTTCAGACCAAACAGTGGAACAAGATCCCCCAATAATCCAATTTTTTTGTGTGAACCATCCCTCTCCACTCAGTTTCCTGGAACTCCGGTAAACCCTTTTGTAGGTCAAATTCAACCAACAATTTTCTTATTCTATGATCCTATCCAACCAAGAGAGTTAGATCCACATGAAGAAATTTACCCAATGCAACACCCATTGCTTTGAAAGCTTCCAAGTTCCAAAAATCCAGAGGACACCCTGACATTAAAACCTAAATATGTCGAAACCTGAAAAATTCTTTCTCACGATTAAAATGACGTGTCCATCTTTTAATCATTAAGCTGCCATTCCCATAGAGCCAAACCTCATTCAGGATCTTTTCGACATCTTTCGCTTTCCTAAAGAGGAAATAGAACCAACCTCGACCCAACACCAGGGTTTCAGTAGTGTAACCCAAGAAAGGTTTCCAGTTCTCCTCTGTCCTTTTTCCTATATCCGCCATTGGAAAAGCCCAGTAATAAAAACATCCAACCAGTGCTGAAATATACAATGTAGAAACTTCCTTCAATTCCACATCACGACACATAACCATTTTGGTGTTGTGATTTCCCAGCTTCCATGATTTTTTCTCCGTGAGCCTTTGTTTGACATCCCTAGACTCTTTGTCGCTTTCTTATGAAACGTTGTTTCTGGTGAGAAGCTTTTTAACGCCTAAAATTTTTGAGTGAGGACCGGTTGGAGCGTCAAGCTTCTCCTCTACACCAAAACCCCCTCTGTGATAGGCTTCTCCATTTGTTTTTCCCTCTTTCCTAATCGGTGAATGAGAAATGGAGTGAGTTGTGGAGATTAGGTTTGCTAAATCTAGTGGTTGGATCTGTCCCTTCGCTTCGAGTTCGAACATGTCATTGATAAGTTCGATGTGCATTGTCTCCTTTTGGTTTCCCTCTAATCCTCCAACTTGCGAGGAGGCGACCTCGAACTCGACGGAAGGATTAAGTGTATTAAAAAAGGGTCATTTATGTACTCGGTCGCCCTTGATTTTATTAATTCTTCTTGGTACTCTTCTTCAATTTTAAAGACTCCTTCTCGCTCCACATGTCATCCTCAAGTGAATCTGAGAACCACGGCATTTGTACTACCTACAGCCTACCTACCAGGACTCCTTACCTCCTACTTGTTCGCAGGGCCTATTGCCAAAAACCATGCCATTTGTATTATCTACTACAAACCTATGAGGTCTCAAACTCTCCTACCTTCTACCAATGTTACCATAGCCATCGAAAGCCATCGAGCACACCCCATCCTCACCTTATCTTGAACTTTATAAGTTTAACGGGGACTAAAATCCCATATTGATAGCTTTCTACGTATATCCTAGTTTATATCACCCTATGTGATACTTATTAATCAACAACCTTATATTTTAAAATATAACTTTAAATAACACAAAACATTTGAATTAAATTTTTAAGAAGCTAAATATAATTTTAAATAAATAACACAAAAAAATTAATTTAATTTTTAAGAAGCTAAATATAATTTTCAATAAATAAATAACACAAAACATTTGAATTTAATTTTTAAAAAGAAAGGTTTCCTAAAACTTTAGTATGGACTTATGTACCAAACATTTGAATTTAATTTTTAAAAAGAAAGGTTTCCTAAAACTTTAGTATGGACTTATGTACGTTGGTACACGTTAGAAATCATGGAACGCGTTATTTTTTTCACAAAGTCGTCGATTGAATATGCAATTTTATTTGTTAAGAAAACTATACAATGTTTTATTTGGAAAATTAAGGTTAAGTTTCGTCGTCAATGTGGAATTTAGTTTCCATTTAGACTTTGTTTTTATTTAATTCTTTTAAGTTCTTGTATGAACCCCACAAATCTATCAAATCCTCAAATATCATGTGATACTTCTTAATATTACCTCTCTCTCTGTAATATTACCTCTTAAATAACATGTGATACTTCTTAAATAACTTTTCATGATTTTTATATTTTTATATTGGAGATTTCCAAGCCGATTGTCTTTTTTAAATATCTATTCAAAGTTTCAATGTAATATATAATTACTATTATTAATGTGATATATAATTATTATTGATTTCAGCTTAAAACATATGACAATGACAAGCAACATAAAACAAGTAACGCAATTAATATCGAGAGACAATCTAAAAAGTGTGTATATGAAAATATAATCAATTAGATTCATGCATATGTAATCTTCTCTATGTTATTTATTTTATGTAAACTTTATGTGTAGGTTTTGGTGTACATCTTAATATAATTTTAATAAAATATTCTTACAAGTATTTATTGGAGATATCAAGACCATATATGATATATATTTGGGTAAAACAAATATATGGTATATATTAATAATGAGGAAGATTTATATCATATCAAATTGGTGTATGAAATGATTTTGTTTGTGGTCTAAGGGACTCCTCCTTTCATCTATTTAACTCATAAAGTCTACAGAAATATATATACCCAACCCCTCTAGATTTGAACTTAAAATCTTTTAAGAGGAGACACGTGTTTTTAACCATTAAAACTAATATATATATATATATATATATAAAGGTTTATAATACTTTGTACTATTTAATATGCAAATTCATTGATTACTAAAACCATGATTAATAAAAAAATAAAAACACAAATTTTGAATGTTTGTGAATATGTTTATGACATGTCAATTATCATAAATTCAATTTCATAATTCAATTTTTCATAATATCAAACCACTCTATACAAATTTTGTATTAATTTTTTAATTTTTTGTTAAAATTTTTCATTAACAATTTATTAACTTTAGTTTATATTTAAATTTATTAATTCTTTAGTAATGATGGGAAACGCTACAATTTAATACCTTCACAATAAATGTAGGTATGATTCAACCATTAATTTCCTTTCTTTTATAAAAGTGTACATTTATTTATTCAATTTTTCATATTTACTTAATTATATTAAAAAATTACAAAAACTCATTATCGATTAGCCAAAATTCTATTGATTGTAATTTGGAATATGTCACACATCTCTCCAATCGAAGCTAAGATGAGGAGCAACGCCAGCAGTATCCCTGTTTGGGACTCCAACCAACACCTACGGCTCCTTCAATGATTGTTCAACCCAACGTTTCAGATTCCATTTTGTGGAATATTTGAATTGCATGGTCTCTATTTTACCAAATCAGATCGTTAGGCAAGCGCAATTTATTTCAACTGCAACCTTGTCCTTCAATTGACCAACAACCCTATCTTTGGAAGTTAATAGGAAGTCAAGTAATTATTTCTTTATTTTCATTTCATAGCAGAGGTGGTTGCATTTCTGAATTAGGGTTTTAATTTCATTTAGGGTTGTGATATGTTGTGTAACTTAGTTTTTTAAGTTTTTATTGAGAAGGCATCGTTGGTTCTATTGTAGAATAATATGTAGGTAAAAACATTGGAATTCCCCTCTCCACCCTTAAGAATGGAATACACTGTTAGGTTAAATTTGAATCTCTATATACGAGAATGTCATTACATAAGATTAAGATTGTGTGGTATTTCAATTTTATTTAGTTACCATATATAAAAATCTAAATACATGTCTGCTATGTTGCAGTCCGGACATGTGTGCAATTAAAGTGCATTGGCATTTGAAGGCAAGCTATACTGATCACGGGCTTGCTGAGGTTACTACAACAACAAATTACGCCACCCAAGTGAGCTATATAGATTAGAATCTTGTACTGCAACATCCCACTTTCGGCAGAGTGGTTCAAGTTTTCAGCTTCAATTACACGGGAATGAATCGAATTAATAACCTTATAGATGATTTCGTAGGCTATAATATAATTTGTGTAACTGGATTTCATACATGAAATGATTTCAGTTGCTATATTTTTTTTGTTGCGTGCTATAGTTGTCATTCAATGAATGCATGCGTAGATGTTGTTTTTGGGAAAAGAGAATTACAATGATCACCTACAAAGAATGAGTGAGATTCAAAATCAAACTATCAATATTGACTTCGGAAATGAGTGAAACGAAGATCCAATTTTATTTTTTTTAACAATTAGTATTGATAGATAAGCCATGGGAGCTATGTTAAGCCAAGTCTATAATTTTTCTTTTACATTTGGATGCCTTTCAGTCTATCACTGAATGTTCCGTTTTTAAAAGCCATTAATATGCATAATCCACTTATATCAACCATCTTTATAATGTGATTGTGCTAATTTTATACAATTATAATAACTAATACTAAATGAAAATGATGATAATTATTTATATTAAAAAGATGATTGAAAGAGATGTTGCTTATGCTAAGCTTGAACATTGAACATAAGTATATTGCCCCAACAAATTCTTTGCTATGTATATATAATAACAATATATTAACATAAAAGTTTTTATTTTTTGGTTTACAAACAAATTGATTGATTGGAAATAAATTAGGTGTATCATAAAACCATTTCAATCTCTAAATAAGCAATCATTTAAAGATATATTAAATCCTAAACATTTATATTATAATATAAATGTTAGAGAAGTTAATTTTTTTTTCATAATTGTTAAATTTTATAGATTAATAACATATATTAAAAAAATTATTATTTTGATTTATTAATTATTATTTCTAAAACTATCAATTATAATTTTTTAACATCTTAAATTTGAAAAAATAATTAAGTTTTTGAAAATTACAACACTAAATAATGAAATATATTAAAAAATTTATTATTTTAATTCTTCAGTTATTATTTTAAAAAATATCAATTATAATTTTTTGACATCTTAAATTTAAAAAAAAAAATTCAATTTTTTTGAAAATTCAAACATTAAAAATTATATATATATATATATATATATATATATATATATATAATTTTAATTCAATAATTTTAATTTTAAAAAATATCAATTATATTTTTTTAACATCACAAATTTGAAAAAACAAAGTTTTTGAAAATTACAATAATAAAGGTAGAGGGTGCCCACACTATGAGACTCAATGAGACTTTCCACAAAACATAATAACACATCACATGACTATTTATTATTATTAATAGTTTTAAAATAATGAAAGTTCCAAGGCTTTGGAATTAATATTTAAGGGTGATAAGTCTATACATTTTTTATTATATTTTAAAGTTTTATTTTTATCATAATATTTGACTTTTTATTTTATTTTTCAAAATAATAATAAAATATATATATTTTATAATATTTAAAAATAATTGTTATAATTATAATTTTTATTTCTTTTTATAAAATAAATATAAACTTCTAGAAATACATATAAAATGAATTAATACTTGTTTTTGTCTTCTTTTTCATGGTGAAGAGTAGTGACTTTCTCCTCATTAATGAATGTTTTATTTGTTTTCTTGAATAATAAGAAGTGATACTCATGACATTAACATCATTAATTAAAGCTTTAATTTTATAAATATTGTTAAATGTTAATTTTCAATAAAAATTAGTTATTAATTTACTATCCATAAAATTATAATTGACTCAAAGTTTAAATCCAGGTTTTTTTTAGTATTCCATTGTAGAGAACTATTTATAAATCTATAAATAGATCAAATGCCAATGCAATATCATCAATTTGAAAATTATTGTATAAGATCATATGAGATCATTATTAAAATAATGAATCAAATTTCAATACAATACCCTTAATTTGAAAATTATTATATGATGTAATGTGATCATCATCAAAATAGTAAACCAAATTCAACTAAAATAATTTTAATTATAATATCTTTATAATTTTAACTAACCATTTAAATAAGAAAACATTCTCCGAAATTATTTCAACATTCCCATTGACAAACTTAAAGGTATTCTGAATTTTAAAATTAATTCAACGTACCATTGTGCTGCTTAAATGTATTATAGAATCATTAAGTTTTAGGTTTCTCTAATATTGATTCTTAGATAAATAACACGTGATGATGTTTATATATAAAGAGTACAGTTTCCCATGCGAATTGACTTACTCGAAGTTATATATAAACTAAGTCTACCCAAAGACCTCTGTTGAGGCTTGGAATTTGACGTCTTGGGGGACATATCCGTCATTTCAATAAGTATTTGATGGGTACCTACCAGTTGGAAACGTAAAAAGTTACCATAGTCAAAGTTACCATAGTCTTCAATTAGAAAAGGTAGATTTGACGTGCATAGGTTTAAAGGCCCAGTCAAATTTTCTCATATCCAGCTCATGGTGATCACCGTCAAATAGGCAGAGAGGGATTAGATAACACTAGAATATCAAATTCAGCAAGTCAGTTGCTGGAAAGGAAAGTAAATGAATACCGTGAAGGATATTTGATTCTCTTATATATATTTTTATTTATTTATTTAAACCTCAGAGCATATTTAGTAGACCACCGAGTAACTGTAAAGGAGTTTGAGCAATGAAACAAATGGGTAACATGGATTTTCATAATATTTAGTAGACCACCGAGTAACTGTAAAGGAGTTTGAGCAATGAAACAAATGGGTAACATGGATTTTCATATATTTTTAACCTAAGTATTAAACAAAGAAACGAGAGAGGTCCCCAAAGATATATTTTTTTTGGTCTTACCGTTTAAAAAACAAAGAGATGTTTCGTTAAGATTTCTTACAAACAACCATCCGTGATATGAGGCCTTCCGAGCAATCACCTTAACTGCACATTTGGTGTGGTTGAGGATATCGGATTATGTCTAGACACTCTCGTTCAAATTGTTAGGTAGCTGAAGCAAAACATAGCATAAAATTAGAACATAATCAAGTGAGATCAAACACGCATTAAACCAAGCACAACAATTTCACAATTTGACACAGTGATTTATGTGGAAACACATTGAGGGAAAAAAACAAGGGCAATGATTATGAGTATTCTTATTATTCAAAAGATAATTACAATAGTCTTCATAGGCATATAATCATCCTCTCATCACTCACACTCTTCTCTCTATACATCTTGCTCTCACACTCCTGAACTCACACCTCTATGGGTATACCCGTATATATAACATCTATCACTCAGTTACAAAGATTGATCATAAATAGTTCACATAATTACACAAACAATTCATAAATAGATTGCATCCATGCGGATTAACATAGATGCATGCATGTGCATGTAACAACATGAGGAAATTCATTGGCATGTTTCCAATAATAACCACCTTGACAACAATTTACCTGATATATCATGCCCTTAATTAATTTATCACATTTTCTGCAAGCCAAGAGAAGTCAAACACCACCATAGCTTCTCTAACAAAACTGGTTTCGTAAACATGTCTGCAGAATTCACTTTTGTATGGACCTTTTGCCAAAGACACTCCACCTTCATCAACAACCTGTCTTACAAAATGGTAATTAACAAAAATATGCTTTGTCTTATTGCGATAAGCTGGATTTCTAGCCAAATGAATAGCACTTTGACTATCGCAAAATACTTTCACCTAACCAAATTGACTCCTTGCGTGCATGTGAAGAAGCCATATACTCTATCTCAGTAATGGATAACGCGACTACGTTTTGAAGCTCTGTCATCCAACTAATAGGTCCTCCTGCAAGAGTAAAGACATACCCTGAAGTGGATCTCCTTTTTTCCAAGTCACCTACAAAATATGAATCTACATAACCGCAAATTGAATCTCTGGAACCATCATAGGTTATAGAATAACTACTTGTGCTTCTAAAATATCGAAGCACCCCTTTCACTGCTTCCTAATGCTCTTTTTCTGGATTTGCCATGTATCAACTGATAACACCAACTGCATGTGAAATATCTGGTCTAGTACTCACCATCACATACATCAAACTTTCCACTGCATTAGCATATGGTACATGAGATATAATCATTTTCTTCATCATTACTAGGACATAAACATGAAGAAAGCTTGAATTGGGAAGCCAAAGGGATCTCCACAGGTTTCACATTATTCATACCGAATATCATAGGTATTTTCTCAATATACTTATGTTGTGATAACCACAACTTACCATTTTTCCTGTCTCTTTGTATCTCCATGCCTAAGATTTATTTTGTTGCTCCTAGATCCTTCATATCAAACACCCTAGCCAACTAAGTCTTTAACCTGTTGATTTCGACCATGCTTTTTATTTTCACAAGCATATCGTCAACATATAACACCAAAATAATGAACATGCCATTTTCCAACTTTTTAAAGTAAACGCAATGATAATATTCACTTCTTGTAAAATTTAGGCTCACCGTGAAGGAATGAAAATTCTTGTACCATTGCCTAGGAGACTGTGTAAGGACATATAATGGATCTTTGAGTTTACAAACAAACCTCTTATTGCGATCCTGAATAAACACTTCTGGCTATTCCATATATATATCATCATCTAAATCTCCATGTAGAAGCATTGTTTTAACATCTAGCTGCTCTAACTCAATATCAAGTAAAGCAACTTGTAGCTACCACAACATGAACTGAAACAAGCTTCACAACTCGTGAAAAAATCTCATGAAAATCAATACCTTCCTTTTGAGAATACCCTTTTGCTACCATTCTTGTTTTATACCTTTTGACTTTATCATCAACACCCTTTTTCAGTTTGTAGACTCGCTTGCAACCGACAACCTTCATGTCCTTTGGAAGTTCTACCAGGTCCCATGTTTTATTCCTCTCTAAGGCATCCATTTCTTCTTTCATATATTTCTTCCATTTAGCACTTTTAGATACCCTAATTGCTTCCTAAAAACAACTAGGTTCTCCATCAATACAAACCAAAGCCACATATGAGACATAATTGGCATACCTTGTAGGAGGATTCCTAACCCGTGAAGATCTCCTTAGAGATGGTTGAGTTGTATCCACAGTTTCCTAGATATTTTCTACATCTTTATCTTCTTCTTTTGGAACTTCTTCATGTTCCTCCCCTTCTGAAGATGGTTGAGTTTCCAACTGAATTTGATGACCTTGCAGTACCTATTCTTTTCTCACTTCAAAATCTACCAATTATGATTTTAAGAGTGGGGATTCATCAAATACTACATATCTTCTAATGGTGAGTTTGTGGGGAGTAGAATCCCACAATCTGTACCCCTTAACTCCATCACCATAACCAACAAAGACATATTTCTTTGATCTAGGATGTAACCTAGGACAATCATCTTTAGAAATAAGAGCATAAGCATCACAACCAAATATTCTCAGATTTGAAAAATCACACAAATGACTTGTCCATACCTCTTCTTGAATCTTACAGTTTATTGCAGTTGATGGTGATCGATTTATCAAATAACATGTTGTAAGAACTGCTTCTGCCCATAATTCCTGCTGCATCTTGGCATTACTTAGAGTGCTCCTTTCTCTCTCTAGAAGAGTCATATGCATGCATTCAACAACACCATTCTGTTGAGGAGTATAAATCGTGGTCTTTTGTCTTTTGTTCCCAACTTCCTTAGAATAGTTCTCAAATTTTGTAGATGTGAACTCACCTCCATTATCTGTCCTTAAGAACTTGGTTGATTTGTCAGTGCTCTTTTCAACCAAAGCCCTGAATTTCTTAAAATTATTAAATACATCATCTTTTCTAAAGTAAATAGACCTAAACCTTCCTAGAGTAATCATCTATAAATTTCACAAAATATGATGATCCTCCAAGAGAAACTGTAGGGGATGGTCCCCAAACATATGAATGAATGTAATCAAGGATACAGTTTCTTATATGCTTTCATGTTTTAAATTTCTGTCTACATTGTTTTCCAAAAACATAATACTTGCAGAAATTCAAATTCAGAAACTTCAAAGTTGGAAGGGACTTATGATCAATCAGTATCTTAAGTCATTTCTTGCTCATATGACCGAAACGTTGATGCCATAAATGAACAGAGTCACTTGCATCTTCATATGCTACAACTGCTTGATTTATTTGTGTCCTTCCCTCAATATAATAAAGGTTCTCGATCCTCTTTGCCTTCATGACTACTAAGATGCCTTTGGACACCTTCAGTACTCCACCTTGAGTTGTACACGTGTAACCAACATAATCTAGAACTCCCAAAGATATCAAGTTTTTCCTTAGTTCGAGAACAATCCTTACATATGTTAATGTTCCTATAGAACCCTCATGCATTTTAATCTAGACACTACCAACTCCAACAATTTTACAATAAAAATCATTTCCCATTAAAACAACACCATCATCAATAGATTGGTAAGTTGAGAACCAATTTCTATGAAAACACATGTTGTTGGATGCACTAGAATCTAACAAACAATGTTGATGTTGATGTGAAACATCACAAGTAGACAATACCTCACCGACCATACCTAAAATGGAACCTGAACTTGTTTCAAATACATTAGCTTCCTTTGAATATTTTATGGAGTCCTCCTTGGATGCATTTTGTCTTTTCCAACTATCCTTATTGAGATGCCCATATTTTCCACAGAACCAACATTTCTGCTTACTCTTCTTTCCTTTAGACATAGACCTTGATGTACCCCTATGATTTTTCCCTCTTTCTCTAGATCGACCTCTGACCACCATTACTTTTGTTGTTGAGGTTTCTTTACTAGATTTTGTCTTCATCTCTTTAGACAACAAATCTCCCACAACAATGTCATAATTCAATGAGCCTTAAATAATCAATAAATGCAACTAAGGCTTTAATTAACATTAGCCTCATACATAATTAAATTATCCATTCTTAATGATCGATAAAACAACTCTACATTTTACCACACAGCAATGTCCATCTGCTTTAGTTGAAATCAATGAAAGTTTAAGGAGGGAGAACTTCAATTGCCAGGGACGGAGGTTGCTAGAGACGAAATTACAGAACAATACAAAACGAAAATGCCTGACATCCATTGCAGAACGAATTCTCTGAACTAATTTGACAAAAACAGAAATGCCAATACACTCATTACCAGAACGCATTCTCAGAACTAAATTTTACAAAAACGGAATGCCAATACACTCATTGCCAAAATGAATTCTCAAAACAAATTTTACAAAACGAAAATGCCAATACACTCATTGCCAGAACAAATTCTTAGAACTAAATTTTACAAAAACGGAATGCCAATACACTCATTGCCAGAACGAATTTTCAGAACTAAATTTTACAAAACGGAAATGCCAATACACTCATTGCCAGAACGAATTCTCCGAAGAAATTTTACAAAATGAAAATGCCAATACACTCATTGCTAGAACGAATTCTTAGAACTAAATTTTACAAAAACGGAGTGCCAATACACTCATTGCCAGAACGCATTCTCAGAACTCAATTTTACAAAAACGACATACCAACACACTGATTGCCAGAACGAATTCTCAGAACAAATTTTACAAAATGAAAATGCCAATACACTCATTGCCAGAATGAATTCTCAGAACTAAATTTCACAAAAACAGAATGCCAATACACTCATTCCTAGAATGAATTCTCAGAACTAAATTTTACAAAAATGGAAATGTCCATACACTCATTGCCAGAACGAATTCTCATTTATTATTTTTTACTATTTCATTAATAGCGGTAATATATATATATATATATATGGCAGAATGAATTCGCCATTACAGAAAATTTCATCTATAAAAAAAAATGACATAGGTATTATATATATCTATATCTCCCTTTTTTTTTCAATGCACCTCAAAAACACGGGCAAAAAAAACCAGTCCATCAACCAGAACCATGCAGATTTAAGCCAAGTAGTTTTCATCTCACCAGAATGAATTCGCCATTACAGAAAATTTCATCTATAAAAAAAAATGACATAGGTATTATATATATCTATATCTCCCTTTTTTTTTCAATGCACCTCAAAAACACGGGCAAAAAAAACCAGTCCATCAACCAGAACCATGCAGATTTAAGCCAAGTAGTTTTCATCTCACAAGCCAATATAAAAATGTTGATAACAATAAGCGAGGGCCAAGGTCGTAATACTTTCTATCATGCAAAACAAAAAACATACTGTTGCCTGATCGTCTGCTCTGATTGACGTCTGTGTGTTTCGTGCAATCCTGCTCCCCGACCGTCGAGACTACACCGGTACCTCCCAGCCAATTCTAGGGGTACTCTGCTTCCCCCTTAGCTCCCCGAGCCGCAAAGGGGCCACACAATATCTAGATGGTACGTCTAGCTCCCAGCTCACTTCACAAGGTCGAGCTACCACTCCTATCCAAGATGAGAAATCCCAACTCCCCACAAGTAATCAGTCAAGTCACAAATCCGACAGCTTAACATTATGCTAACAACCGATCCTCGCTTCTTCCTTCTCTTCGCTTTATTTTATAGAGTTTTAGAACTTCCATTTTTTTCCTAAATCTCATTTAGTTTATGTTTTAAATAATAACTTCTGAAAAATCTCCTTCGTATAAGTGTCATCCATCCCCCACGTTTCTCTATTAACTATTTTCTTTAATTTATTAAATTGTCTTAATTCCCTCACCCACCTAGAGTTATTCATATTTTTACTCCTTGGTGTCCCTAAATTCCCTTAGAGGTTTTAAATACTTTCCCTAAAATGAAGTTGCTAATTTAGTTCAATTTAGAAGGTTCTTTATTGCAGATTCTTTACTAAGTTGATCTCTCTTTTTACCATAAGTTCCCTCTTTCCTTTATTATGTTTCCTCCATTCCTTAGTTTCCTAATTTTTATTATTCCTTTCTTTCCCCTTTTCATTAGAGCCAAAAAGGGCAGTTGCGCAAATTAACCTCTTTTCCTTTTTATTAATGATTAAGTATCTTTTATACTTTCACAAGTTAAACAATTAAATTCTTCTTTACAATTTTAAATCCATGGATTTTAATTAAATTCTTACTCTCTTCATTTTACCCCAAATATTTTATGAAGACTAAAAACTATTACTTAAGTGGTTTTTAGTTTAATTTTATTTATTTTTACTTTTATAGGGTAATTTTTCTTAAGGTTAGACAAAATTTTACCCCTAAAGAAGTTTTAGACTTAGGACATGGATTCTGAACTGGGCGACATTTAATTAGGGAAGTTGTTCAAGAATTTCTTAATGTGTTAAATGTCGTAGGGCCATCTAGGTTTGTTATTTCATCATCATCAATGCGACGTGCCCTTCAGGATGCACTACGTGCTCCAAGGGTGCCACTCGCCTCTAGTGTTTCTTTTGCCCGACGTTCCCTTCAGGACGCACCACATGCTCCAAGGGTGCTACTCGCCTCTTGTATTTCTTTTGCACGACGTGCCCTTCAGGATGCACCACGTGCTCCAAGGGTGCCACTCGCCTCTTGACTAATTGGTAGACATCAATAACCCCTGGAGTCAACACTCCGCCAGGTGAACTTGTGGGAGACTAAGGGCTTCTAAGGATTAATTCCCCCACCTTATTGCGCGCCCCTTAGAAACATCGCGAGCAACTGTCGCAGTCTGTCATCGCGACATTGTGGGTCCTTTTGAACTAGGTAATCGTTAACCTATAGTTCGAGCCACAACGAGAGTGCTAGTAGGTTGTGGTAGGGCTACTGTCCACACCTATCCCTCAACCTTTCTGGGAGTCGTGTATGTGGCCCCTTTACTCCATATGTGAGTTTGGTCGGAAAGCTATCGTCAGCCTACATCATCAACAATCATGTCAGAACATGTCCACATCATATTATGAAATAAAATGTAATAACATAGTAAATAAATCAACCCAAATAGCACACTCCCTGACTCAATCTAGAGTCCAAGGGGATCTATCGATGCCTCGACATCCTCAAGGTCCAAAACCCTGCACACTTAGTAAAACCGAGTCAATAGCACCTACCTATGTCAATGCAGTAAAACATCATGTCATCTATCATAACACATCATAATTAGGGACAAATGTTTTAATATCATAATAGTCCAGATCACTTGTGA
This sequence comes from Picea engelmannii, assembly GCA_009831015.1. Lineage (NCBI taxonomy): Eukaryota > Viridiplantae > Streptophyta > Pinopsida > Pinales > Pinaceae > Picea > Picea engelmannii. Next base: position 220,178 of record ML785539.1, on the reverse strand, counting down.
GCAAGTGTCCTCAAAGAATAAGTTTTCTTAGTGCGCCAGAAGAGGATGTTACACTTTATGATTTGAGTTTGATCCATGGAATTGTACCATCTTGGAGTTTTGATTTCTTTGTGCATGAGCCGAGTTCGAACCGTAATGGTTCAGATCAATTGTCATATTTTTCATATTTTTCATTTCTTGACATATATTGGACAAAGTGATATAAAAAATAATATTTTTTATTATTTGTTATTTATTAGAATTAAATTATCTATTTATAACATCTCTAAAACTAACTCTTGAAGTTTTAGTTTGGGAACTGGTAGGAAACATCCCCAATTGGTTGGGAACTATTTTGGGAACTTGGGAGCTTTTTGGAAACTTCAACATCAAGAAAATGCGAACTTGGGAACTAAGTGACTTAAATTATAATTATATTAAATTAAAATATAAATATATTTATTCCATTATTACAAATATATAATTTATTACAAATATTTTCATTATATTTATTCAAAATATCACTATAAAACAAAGACTAAACTACATGTAAATATTATTTCAAAAATTAGTTAAGTAAAAAAAATTAATAATACTCACATTATAGTTGTGGATATGAAAAACGTTTAATGCATTTATGTTTTGTTACTCTCCAAAAAGTAAATACATATTTTTTTTTATTTCTCATTTTCTAATCCAATGTTTATAGATATTAAAGTTTTAGTGTTGTGTTAACTACATATTAAAAAAACAAGATGACATCCAATAATTAGTTAGTAATTTGTAAGATACGAAACTTTCACTTTCACCAAATACCTTTTTTTTTTAATTTGTAAGAGAGGAAACTTTCCCTTTCACCACATATTTTTTATAGTTTGTAAGAGAAAAAACATTCCCTCTCACCAAATACTTTTAAATCTTAATGATTTTTTTTGTATAATAAATAAATTATATATTTTACATTCCAATAAATCATAAATAAAATATATATCAACAAATTATTATTATTATTATTATTATTATATATATATATATATATATAATTTAAAATTAAAGATGTTCATTTTTTTTTAATCATAATCAAATTTTCGATTAACTTAAAATTCCATCCCTGTTTGTGATAGAAGGCACATTGTCTCGAACTATATATAAAATAAACTTTACAAAAATCTATTAAGAGATTAGTAACCTTTCTATCCTTTTACAATTCAGACTTTCCCCTATCTTTAATTGTCTTATCACTTATACTTCTTACAAAAAAAGACAAAAAGCCCAAAAATCATTGTTCTAATACATTTGTTGGTCAACACTTAATCATGAATTCTCAATTTATAATTTAAACATTCTTTTGAAACTTTCAACTTGTTGTCCCATTCCTTTGACAAAATATAAAAACTCTTCCTCCATAAGCAAAGCCTGCTTCGATAGGTGATCTGCTTCCCTATTGAATTGCCTGTATATGTGTTGAATTTTTAAGTTCTGCAAGCTTCCACTCATTTGTTGGATTCTGGTCATCCAAGGCTGTAAAGTAATCCCCTATGCATGTAGTAGAGTTCGTTGAGCTGAAAAGTGATTGAACTTCCAAAGCATTGCAACCCTTCTCATCGAAAATTTCCAGAGCAGGTTCGAGCTCTGACCACTCTTCCTTTCATGTCGACTGATTTTTTTCTTTTTGTGGACATGTGTTTTTCAAATGCCCCACCTCCTTGCAGACCAAACAATGGAATAAGATCCCCCAATAATCTAATTTTTTGTGTGAACCATCCCTCTCCACTTAGTTTCCAGGAACTCCAGTAAACCCTTTTGTAGGTCGAATTCAACCAACATTTTTCTTATTCTACGATCCTATCCAACCAAGAGAGTCAGATCCACATGAATAAATTTACCCAATGCAACACCCATTGCTTTGAAAGCTTCTAGGTTCTAAAAAGCTAAAGGACACCTTGACATTAAAACCCAAATATGTTGAAACCTGAAAAATTCTTTCTCACGATTAAAATGATGTGTCCAACTTTTAATCATTAAGCTGCCATTCCCATAGAGCCAAACCTCATTCAGGATCGTTTCGACATCTTTTTCTTTCCTAAAGGGGAAACAGAACCAACCTCGACCCAACACTAGGGTTTCAGGAGTGTAACCCAAGAAAGGTTTCCAGTTCTCCTCTGTCCTTTTTCCTATATCCACCATTGGAAAAGCCCAGTAACAAAGACGTTCAACCAGTGTTGAAATATACAATGTAGAAACTTCCTTCAATTCCACACTGCGACACATAACCATTTTGGTGTTGTGATTTCTCGGCTTCCATGATTTTTTCTCTGTGAACCTTTGTTTGACATCCCTAGACTCTTTGTCGCTTTCTTCTAAAACATTGTTTCTAGTGAGAAGCTTTTTAACGCCTAAATTTTTTGAGCGAGGACCGGTTGGAGCGTCAAGCTTCTCCTCTGCACCAAAACCCCCTCTTTGACAGGCTTCTCCATTTGTTTTTCCCTCTTTTCTAATCGGTGAATGAGAAATGGAGTGAGTTGTGGAGATTAGGTTTGCTAAATCTAGTGGTTGGATCTATCCCTTTGCTTCGAGTTCGAACGTTTCATTGATCAGTTCGATGTGCATTGTCTCCTTTTGGTTTCCCTCTGATCCTCCACCTTGTGAGGAGGCGGCCTCGAACTCGACAGAAGGATTAAGTGTATTAAAAAAGGGTCATTTCTGTACTTGGTCACCCTTGATTTTATTAATTCTTCTTGGTACTCTTCTTCAATTTTAAAGACTCCTTCCTCGCTCCACATGTCATCTTCAAGTGGATCTGAGAACCATGACATTTGTACTACCTACAGGCTACCTACCAGGACTCCTTACCTCCTACCTGTTCCCAGGGCCTATTGCCAAAAACCACGCCATTTGTACTATCTACTACAAACCTATGAGGTCTCAAACCCTCCTACCTTCTACCAATGTTACCATGACCATCGAAAGCCACCGAGCACACCCCATCCTCAGCTCATCTTAAACTTTATAAGTTTAACGGGGACTAAAATCCCATATTGATAGCTTATATCCTAGTTTATATCGCACTATGTGATACTTATTAATTAACAACCTTATATTTTAAAATATAACTTTAAATAACACAAAACATTTGAATTAAATTTTTAAAAAGATAAATATAATTTTAAATAAATAACACAAAAAATTTGAATTTAATTTTTAAGAAGCTAAATATAATTTTAAATAAATAAATAACACAAAACATTTGAATTTAATTTTTAAGAAGAAAGGTTACCTAAAACTTTAGTATGGACTTATGTACGTTGGTACACGTTAGAAATCATGTAACGCGTTATTTTTTTCACAAAGTCGTCGATTGAATATGCAATTTTATTTGTTAAGAAAACTATACAATTTTTTATTTGGAAAATTAAGGTTAAGTTTCGTCGTCAATGTGGAATTTAGTTTCCATTTAGAATTTGTTTTTATTTAATTCTTTTAAGTTCTTGTATGAACCCCACAAATCTATCAAATCCTCAAATAACATGTGATACTTCTTAATATTACCTCTCTCTCTGCAATATTACCTCTTAAATAACATGTAATATTACCTCTTAATATTACCTCTCTCTCTGTAATATTACCTCTTAAATAACATCTGATACTTCTTAAATAGCTTGCGATGGAAATTTCTCAAATAACTTGTGATGATATGTGATACTTCTCAAATAATATGTGATACTTCTCAAATAACTTGTGATGATATTTAAAAATTGTTTTTGATGATATTTATATTTTTATATTGGAGATTTCCAAGCGAATTGACCTTTAGGCAAAGTGATGAAAACATGAAGGATGCAAATAGGAAAACAAACACAAACATAGATATGAACAGTTATATAATATATTTTTATTTCATTATTTTACTGGGAAAATAAATATTCTCATTGGCTTTTTTACCTGTGTAATATTACCTCTTAAATAAAATGTAATATTACTTCTTAAATAACATATGATAGTACAATGATGTTTTTGGGGAAAGAGGAATTACAATGATCACCTACAAAGAATGAGTGAGATTCAAAATCAAACTATCAATATTGACTTTGGAAACGAGTGAAACGAAGATCCAATTTTATCTTTTTTAACAATTAGTCTTGATAGATAAGCCATGGGAGCATGATAGTTAACAATTAGTTTTGATAGTTAAGCCCAAGTCTATATTTTTTCTTTTACATTTGGATGCCTTTTAGTTTATCGTTGAATGTCCGGTTTATAAAAGTCATTAATATGCATAATCCACTTATATCAACCATCTTTATAATATGGTTGTGCTAATTTTATACAATTATAATAACTAATACTAAATGAAAATGATGATAATTATTTGTATTAAAAAGATGATTGAAATAGATTTTGCTCATACTAAGCTTGAACATGAGTATATTGCCCCCAAAAAATTCTTTATAATAACAATATGTTAACATAAAAGTTTTTTTTTTTTTTACAAACAAATTGATTCAAAATAAATTAGGTATATCATATAACCATTTCAATCTCTAAATAAGCAATCATTTAAAGATATATTAAATCCTAAAATTTTATATTATAATATAAATGTGAGAGAAGTTAATTTTTTTTTGCATAATTGTTAAAATTTAATAGATTAATAACATATAAAAAAAATTATTATTTTAATTTATTAATTATTATTTCTAAAATTATCCATTATAATTTTTTAACATTTTAAATTTGAAAAAAAATAAAGTTTTTGAAAATTACAACAGTAAATAATAAAATTTATTAAAAAAATTTATTATTTTAATTCTTCAATTATTATTTAAAAAAATATCAATTATAATTTTTTAACATCTTAAATTAATTTTTTCTTTTTTTTTGAAAATTCACAACATTAAATAATAATAATAATAATATATATCTATATCTATATATATAATATTATTTTAATTCATTAATTTTTATTTTAAAAAATATCAATTATATTTTATTAACATTCCAAATTTGAAAAAAAATAAAGTTTTTGAAAATTACAATAATAAAGGTAGAGGGTGCCCACACTATGGGACTCAATAAGCCTTTCCACATGACAATGTATTTAAAACATAATAACACATCACATGACTATTTATTATTATTAATAGTTTTAAAATAATGAAGGTTCCAAGGCTTTGGAATTAATATTTAAGGGTGATAAGTCTATACATTTTTTATTATATTTTAAAGTTTTATTTTTATCATAATATTTGACTTTTTATTTTATTTTTCAAAATAATAATAAAATATATATATATTATAATATTTAAAAATAATTGTTATAATTATAATTTTTATTTCTTTTTATAAAATAAATATAAATGTCTAGAAATACATATAAAATGAATTAATATTTGTTTTTGTCTTCTTTTTTATGGTGAAGAGTGGTGACTTTCTCCTCATTAATGAATGTTTTATTTGTTTTCTTGAATAATAAGGAGTGATACTCATGACATTAGCATCATTAATTAAAGCTTTAATTTTATAAATATTGTTAAATGTTTTAAAATGTTAATTTTCAATGAAAATTAGTTATTAATTTACTATCCATAAAATTATAATTGACTCAAAGTCTAAATCTAGGTTTTTTTTAGTGTTCCATAGTAGAAAACTATTTATAAATCTATAAATAGATCAAATGCCAATGCAATATCATCAATTTGAAAATTATTGTATAAGATCATATGAGATCATTATTAAAATAATGAATCAAATTCCAATACAAAATTCTTAATTCAACGTTCCATTGTAGAATCATTATAGAATCATTAAGTTTTAGGTTTCTCTAATAACACGTGATGATGTTTATATATAAAGAGTACAGTTTCCCATGCGAATTGACTTACTCAAAGTTATATATAAACTAAGTGTACCCGACGACCTCTGTTGAGGCTTGGAATTTGACGTCTTGGGGGACATATCCGTCATTTCAATAAGTATTTGATGGGTACCTACCAGTTGGAAACGTAAAAAGTTACCATAGTCAAAGTTACCATAGTCTTCAATTAGAAAAGGTAGATCTGACGTGCATAGATTTAAAGTGACAGTCAAATTTTCTCATATCCAGCTCATGGTGATCACCGTCAAATAGGCAGAGAGGGAATATCAAATTCAGCAAGTCAGTTGCTGGAAAGGAAAGTAAATGAATACCGTGAAGGATATTTGATTCTCTTATATATATTTTTATTTATTTATTTAAACCTCAGAGCATATTTAGTAGACCACCGAGTAACTGTAAAGGAGTTTGAGCAATGAAACAAATGGGTAACATGGATTTTAATATATTTTTAACCTAAGTATTGAACAAAGAAACGAGAGAGGTCCCCAAAGATATATTTTTTTTGGTTTTGACCGTTAAAAAAACAAAGAGATGTTTTGTTAAGATTTTAACTATCCACTGAAGATTTCTTACAAACAACCATCCGTGATATGAGGCCTTCCGAGCAATCACCTTAACTGCACATTTGGTGTGGTTGAGGATATCGGATTATGTCTAGACAACCTCGTTCCAATTGTTAGGTAGTTGAAGCAAAACATAGCATAAAACTAGAGTATAATCAAGTAAAATCAAACATGCATTAAATCAAGCACAACAATCCCACAATTTGACATAGTGATTTATGTGGAAACTCAATGAGGGAAAAAAGCAAGGGCAATGATTAATGGGTATTCTTATTATTCAAGAGATAATTACAATAGTCTTCATAGGCATATAATCATCCTCTCATCACTCACACTCTTCTCTCTATACATCTTGCTCTCACACTCTTGAACTCACACCTCTATGGGTATACCCGTATATATAACATCTATCACTCAGTTACAAAGATTGATCATAAATAGATCACATAGTTACACAAACAATTCATAAATAGATTGCATGCATGCGGATTAACATAGATGCATGCATGTGCATGTGACAACATGAGGAAATTCATTGGCATGTTTCCAATAATATCCACCTTGACAACAATTTACCTGATATATCATGCCCTTAATTAATTTATCACCTTTTCTGCAAGCCAAGAGAAGCCAAACACCGCCATAGCTTCTCTAACAAAACTGGTTTCGTAAACATGTCTGCAGAATTCACTTTTGTATGGACCTTTTCCAAAGACACTCCACCTTCATCAACAACCTATCTTACAAAATGGTAATTAACAAAAATATGCTTTGTCTTATTGTGATAAGCTGGATTTCTAGCCAAATGAATAGCACTTTGACTATCGCAAAATACTTTCACCTAACCAAATTGCCTCCTTGCATGCATGTGAAGAAGCCATATACTCTATCTCAGTAATGGATAACGCGACTACGTTTTGAAGCTCTGTCGTCCAACTAACAGGTCCTCCTGCAAGAGTAAAGACATACCCTGAAGTGGATCTCCTTTTTTCCAAGTCACCTGCAAAATATGAATCTACATAACCGCAAACTGAATCTCTGTAACCATCATAGGTTATAGAATAACTACTTGTTCTTCTAAAACATCAAAGCACCCATTTCACTTCTTCCTAATGCTCTTTTTCTGGATTTGCCATGTATCAACTGATAACATCAACTGCATGTGAAATATCTGGTCTAGTACTCACCATCACATACATCAAACTTTCCACTGCATTAGCATATGGTACATGAGATATAATCATTTTCTTCGTCATTACTAGGACATAAACATGAAGTAATCTTGAAATGGGAAGCCAAAGGGATCTCCACAGGTTTCACATTATTCATACCGAATATCATAGGTATTTTCTCAATATACTTCTATTGTGATAACCACAACTTACTATTTTTCCTGTCTCTCTGTATCTCCATGCCTAAGATTTATTTTGTTGCTCCTAGATCCTTCATATCAAACGCAATAGCCAACTAAGTCTTTAACTTGTTGATTTCGACCATGCTTTTTATTTCCACAAGCATAGTGTCAACATATAACACCAAAATAATGAACATGCCATTTTCCAACTTTTTAAAGTAAACACAATGATCATATTCACTTCTTGTAAAATTTAGGCTCACCGTGAAGGAATGAAAATTCTTGTACCATTGCCTAGGAGACTGTGTAAGGACATATAATGGATTTTTTGACTTTATCATCAACACCCTTTTTCAGTTTGTAGACTCACTTGCAACCGACAACCTTCATGTCCTTTGGAAGTTCTACCAGGTCCCATGTTTTATTCCTCTCTAAGGCATCCATTTCTTCTTTCATATATTTCTTCCATTGAGCACTTTTAGATACCCTAATTGCTTCCTAAAAACAACTAGGTTCTCCATCAATACAAACCAAAGCCACATATGAGACACAATTGTCATACCTTGTAGGAGGATTCCTAACCCGTGAAGATCTCCTTGGAGATGGTTGAGTTGTATCCACAGTTTCCTGGATATTTTCTACATCTTTATCTTCTTCTTTTGGAACTTCTTCATGTTCCTCCCTTTCTGAAGATGGTTGAGTTTCCAACTGAATTTGATGAACTTGTAGTACCTATTCTTTTCTCACTTCAACATCTACCAATTATGATTTTAAGAGTGGGGATTCATCAAATACTACATATCTTCTAATGATGAGTTTGTGGGGAGTAAGATCCCACAGTCTGTACCCCTTAACTCCATCACCATAACCAACAAAGACATATTTCTTTGATCTAGGATCTAACCTAGAACACTCATCTTTAGAAATAAGAGCATAAGCACCACAACCAAATATTCTCAGATTTGAAAAATGACACAAATGACTTGTCCATACCTCTTCTTGAATCTTACAGTTTATTGCAGTTAATGGTGATCGATTTATCAAATACCATGTTGTAAGAACTGCTTCTGCCCACAATTCCTACTGCATCTTGGCATTACCGAGAGTGCTCCTTGCTCTCTCTAGAAGAGTCATATTCATGCATTCAACAACCCCATTCTGTTGAGGAGTATAAATCGTGGTCTTCTGTCTTTTGTTCCCAAGTTCCTTAGAATAGTTCTCAAATTTTGTAGATGTGAACTCACCTCCATTATCTTTCCTTAAGCACTTGGTTGATTTGTTAGTGCTCTTTTCAACCAAAGCCCTGAATTGCTTAAAATTATTAAATACATCATCTTTTCTAAAGTAAATAGACCTAAACCTTCCTAGAGTAATCATCTATAAATTTCACAAAATATGATGATCGTCCAAGAGAAACTGTAGGGGATGGTCCCCAAACATCTAAATGAATGTAATCAAGGATAGAGTTTCTTATATGCTTTCATGTTTTAAATTTTTGTCTACATTGTTTTCCAAAAACATAATACTTGCAGAAATTCAAATTCAAAAACTTCAAAGTTGGAAGGGACTTACGATCAATCAGTATCTTAAGTCCTTTCTTTCTCATATGACCCAAACGTTGATGCCATAAATGAACATAGTCACTTGCATCTTCATATGCTACAATTGCTTGATTTATTTTTATCCTTCTCTCAATATAATAAAGGTTCTCGATCCTCTTTGCCTTCATGACTACTAAGATGCCTTTGGACACCTTCAGTACTCCACCTTGAGTTGTACACATGTAACCAACATAATCTAGAACTCCCAAAGATATCAAGTTTTTCCTTAGTTCGAGAACATTCCTTACATATGTTAATGTTCTTATAGAACCCTCATGCATTTTAATCCAGACACTACCAACTCTAACAATTTTACAAGAAAAATCATTTCCCATAAAAACAACACCATCATCAATATATTGGTAAGTTGAGAACCAATTTCTATGAAAACACATGTGGCTGGATGCACCAGAATCTAACAAACAATGTGGATGTTGATGTGAAACATCACAAGTAGACAATACTGCACCGACCATACCTAAAATGGAACCTGAACTTGTTTCAAATACAATAGCTTCCTTTGAATATTTTATGGAGTCCTCCTTGGATGCATTTTGTCTTTTCCAACTATCCTTATTGAGATGCCCGTATTTTCCACATAACCAACATTTTTGCTTACTCTTCTTGCCTTTAGACATAGACCTTGATGTACCCCTATGATTTTTCCCTCTTTCTCTAGATCGACCTCTGACCACCATTACTTTTGTTGTTGAGGTTTCTTTACTAGATTTTGTCTTCATCTCTTTAGACAACAAATCTCCCACAACACTTTCATAATCAATGTCGTCTACTGTGTTAAACCACAGAGTTGTGACTAGTTGATCCGAAGACTCAGGAAATGAACATAGTAACGTAACCACCTTGTTCTTATCTTTGAACCTTACTTCCATACTAGTTAATTGACAAATCAGAGTATTGAAAATATTCAAGTGATCAACAATTTTCATACCTTCTTTCATCTGCAAGTTGTACAAATGCCTCTTAAAGAAGATTATGTTTGACAAGATATTTTACATATATAGACTCTCCAGTTTGGTCCACAAACCTGATGTTGTCTTCTCTTCTGCGATGTTAAACAACACCTCATCTGCGAGACACAAACGAATAGTACTGAGGGATCTTTCATCCATATCCTCCTAGTCCTCATCTGTCATGCTTGTCAGTTTCTTTGAATTTTCAACCAAGGACTTTTGCAATCCTTGTTGCACAAACATATTTCACATCTTGAGCTTCTATAGTGCAAATTTGTTCTTACCACTGAACTTTTCCACCTCAAACTTGAAACTCTACACTTTATCCATTAGCAAAAACAACCGTCCAAAACCGTAGCTTATAAAACTGAGTCTCTTTATATGAAAAATAACATTACACTTCAAGATTGAACCCAAAACTAGTGGTGAAAATGTTTTAAAAAATATTTTTATACCTTAATAAAACCTTTTACCAAATCCACAAAAGCTCAACTCTTAAAAATAATATTTAATATTCTCCCAACAAAAAACTTTATATGGTATCCACCTTTAATTTATTAATAAAACTCTCACCTCCCTCCATAAATTTGATTCCTCCACCTTTTGTCTTATTATACACTTTAGACAAAAGTGAACCACTTATTTAATAATCCTCCACCTCTTATGCATAAGAAAACAAAACGATTCGAATTTCATACCATGACTTGACTTTAGTTTTTTTGGATCGTCACACCTTTTATGAGGATCAACTGCAACTATTAGGAATCATCACACTTTGTTAAAGGATAGCCTGTGATGATTTGCTTGCAAATTTTTGTACTTTGCAAAATTACAACCTCTGACCATGTGACATTGTGTACAACTATGTGCCTGCGTTGTTTTCACACTGTGCACTATGTAGTGCCCGAAACGTTGTTAAAGTTTTGATATTTTTTTAAGTGTGCCTATGACCGTCACACTTTTCCATAGGGACAACCTACAACGGTGTAATAAAACTCGTCCTAGGTTGATCCACTTCACTCGGCTCATTTAAACTACTCTTTGATCCAACGACTAGATTCTCCTCTCCTTTGCTTTATTGTCCTTCAACTATAAGATCTTATACCACTTGTTAGGTAGCGAAAGAAAAACATAGCATAAAACCATAAAATAAAAAAACAAGATCAAACATGCATTAAACCAAACACAACAATCCTATAATTTGACACAGTGATTTATGTGGAAACCCAATGAGGGAAAAAACCATGAGCAATTATTATGGGTATTTTTATTATTCAAGGGAGAATTACAATAGCCTTCATAGGCATACAATCATCCACTCCTTACACACACTCTTTTCTCTACACATCTTGCTCTCACACTCTTCACACATTTCACTCACACCTCTATGGATATGCTCGTATATATAACATCTATCACTCAATTACATAGAGTGATCATGAATAGAGCACATAGTTATACAAACATTTCATAAATATATTGCATGCATGTGCATTAACATAGTTGCATGCATGTGCATGTAACCACATGAGGAAATTCGTTGGCATGTTTCCAACATGAAAGACATTGCAAGAACAGTTCGATTGGATCTCTACATGCTTAGCACAAGTTTCTCTAAATATTTTGTTACATTAAAGTTATAATTATTTTTTAAAGAAAACATTAGCAGTGGGTTTTTTTGAAGAAGATATCTCTCGGATTCTAAGCAAAGTAGAGCTCTATTAATTAGAAGTTAGGGGATTTTTTTCTTCAATAACAAGTTCGAGCTACCAATGCCTTAATTGTATGGAAGTAGAGGTGTGGAATAATCTTCCAACACTAAGTTTAAGAGAAGAATGTGCATAAACTATAACATAATATCTACAAAAAAAACAAATGAACAACAAACCGTTAACAACATGAAATCCTGAGAAAACCCTTCTAGTAGAAAAAACCCACACCCTAAAGAATAATCAATGTAACAACAACTAAATGGTTTTTACATTTCTACTTGCAAAAAACCACCAACAAGTTATTCCTATCCATGACTCTTTTCCATTGCTATGCTCCATTACATCTTGTTCTTCTCCACTACAACATTGTATTATCCTCTGCGCCAGTACATCACTGTAGTATTATCTCCTCTATTGTAGCAGTGCAATATTCTCTTCTCTAGTATAACACTACAATATTCTCTCCACTAGTGCATCAATGCAAGGTGTATGGCACATTATAACAAAACATCATAAAAGGGTCATACAACGATCCTCCTCATCCATCTTCACTCCAATTAAGATAAACTAGGTCACAATAGTATGAAATGCATTTAGGTGTTTGAGTATCGAATCACTACCACCCATTATAAAGGAAAACAAAAATTTCTACAGAAAATTTTATTATCCAAGGATTTAGGCTAATACAAATCCCCCAACTTCTTCTAGGGAGATGCTGCAACTTTTTATTTAGAAACATTTAATAATATGGAATCAATCAAAAAAATCCTGATAAAACTTCTTTTCTTTTTCTCCAACACAACCCACTCTTCATCTACCATACCAATGGTTTTGGTTCCACATACTACAACCCATAAATCTCCATCTATGAGGAGATCTTCCATGTTGAGATTTTATGACTTAAAGTTAGTGCCATTAAACTTCTTCATTTCTAATCTGGATGTGCTTACCATTTCCTTGCAACAATATTTCCTTCTAGGCAAGCTCCCACTCAAATAAATATTTGATAAAATACATTGTCTCTACCACCTTAGATTCTAGGTCATTAGAGTTTCATACCAAATCCAAGGAAGTAAAGGTGTTGAATATGCTTCCTACACTACTCTATGAGAACAAAATGTGCAAAAATTAAAACATAAGAATTGCAAACAAATGAAATAAAGAACAAATCATTAACAAAACCATATCCTAGAGAAAATCCTTTTAAGAGAAAAACCACACACCCTAAAGCACAATCAAAGTATTACAATAACTAAATGGTTACAATGCACAGTCTCTGTTCTCTCAACAACAGTATTCAACATTAGCGTAAAATTTGATAGCATAATAGAAAGATAAATCATACTCTCACTTTTCATCTAATCCTTGCACTAAATAAATAGACTTAAATAAAACCATAAACCATTTATGGTTTTTCCATATTTACTTGCTATAAACCATCACCACATTATTGCCACTACTCTTTTCCATTGTTTTACTCTCCTACAACAGTGCAATATTGTCTACTCCACTACACCATTACAATATTCTCTCATTTATTGGATCGTTGCAGTATTCTCTACTACATTACAACTCTGCAATATTCTCTCTTCTACTGCAACACTTTAAAGTGTCAAAATTAATTGAGTTATTATCTTTAAATCTAAAAACCATGTTGGCACCTTGGTGAAAATAGTAATGTAACAATTAAAACCATCTTGGGGTCTTGTTCTTCCTTTATGTAACGATCCTCCTCATTTCGACGACAAACCTCTTAAAACAAGTGCAATTTTTTTTGTGTGTGTGCGTGTGTACAAGGGTAACAATACATTATAGTCTATGCTGTCGCATGACAACGAATCATGACACATAAAACTGTGATATCAACATAAAGATCTAAGATGCACAACAACATCTGCCAGTAATGAACAACAATCAACCGACAATAAAAAGACTGACTACCCATCTATCCTACCCTACAATGGTTAGGACCTCCAAGACACATAAGCAACGCTCAAGCCTAGGTTCCCATCGATTTTAACCATTTAAGGTCTCCGGGTTGGCGACTGTTCTGAGGAACATGGAGGTGTCTACATCCCTCCTGACGCAAGCAGACCAGTGCCTACTAAGCTAATGACAAGACACATCATCAATATCGCAATTAACAAAGTTATCTCATTAAGGCAACTTTCAAGGGTGAATTCTTGTTAACTCATTATATTACTCGCTACTATTATCGTATTGCATTGGAAGTGTATTTTTAATCAATCACAAGATATCGACAGTTAATAAAACAAGTAATGCATTTATTATGACAATAATACAACCTTTAATATAACAACCAACCTGGTTATCACATTAAGGTAGAAGCATTAGTGAGACATTAATAACTCCTCAACTCATTAAATTACCCACCACTTAAAAATCATTAAGAAGCTACTATTCTCCCTTCTTATACCAATTTAATGAAATACTAAATTCCAAAGGTAAATCTAGCCACAATCCCTTTCTATTATTATTATTATAATACATCCCAAGGGTCTTGAACATTCCCCTCTTCTCAATAACAGGTTATACTTAAAAGAAACCAATTTACATGAACGCTTGTAAGTTGCCAAGAGATAAATCCAAGGGAACTCTATAACATCATTCCTTATTGTAAGGTTAGCATTCAGGTAGGCCTTAATTCCGTAATGCACAATATCATATTATTAAACAAATCAATATGATGCTAAGTGAAGAAGGATTAAATGAAGGCAAGTAACAACTTCTTCTCACCCACTCTCTCTATATGTCCAAGTGTTACAAATTTAGATCTGGCCATTAAATAAACAATATCCCCACTATATTAAGACACTACTCAAATCATATTTAACCATATCCCAAAAGTATTAGAGCGAGATCCAATTAGTATTGAACAATCCTCAAATTATATTAAACAATGTTCAATTTAGATTAGAATAAGACCCATTACGACAATACCCACTAATCAATTATAAAAACCATGCACCATTTCATTAACCCAAACCTGTGAACAATTTATGATAAAACAAAATTTATTCTTAACCCAATTAGAAACTAACTAGATTTAAATGAAAGGGTAAGGAACTGCATTAAGTTAACAGAGAACATTCAACCATTAAAATGAAATATCATAATTCAATGAGCCTTAAATAATCAATAAATGCAACTAAGGATTTAATTAACATTAGCCTCATCCGTAATTAAATTATCCATTCTTAATGATCGATAAAACAACTCTACATTTTACCACACAACAATGTCCATCTGCATTAGTTGAAATCAATGAAAGTTTAAGGAGCGAGAACTTCATTTGCCAGGGATGGAGGTTGCCAGAGACGAAATTACAGAACAATACAAAACGAAAAATGTCCGACACCCATTGCAGAACGAATTCTCTGAACTAATTTGACAAAAACGGAAATGCCAATACACTCATTGCCAGAATGCATTCTCAGAACTAAATTTTACAAAAACAGATTGCCAATACACTCATTGCCAAAACGAATTCTGAGAACAAATTTTACAAAACGAAAATTCCAATACACTCATTGCCAGAACGAATTCTCAAAACTAAATTTTACAAAAACAGAATGCCAATACACTCATTGCCAGAACAAATTTTCAAAACTAAATTTTACAAAACGGAAATGCCAATACACTCATTGCCAGAACGAATTCTCAGAACAAATTTTACAAAATGAAAATGCCAATACACTCATTGCCATAACGAATTCTCAGAACTAAATTTTACAAAAACGGAATGCCAATACAATGAAAATGCCAATACACTCATTGCCAGAACGCATTCTCAGAACTAAATTTTACAAAAACGGAATACCAACACCCTCATTGCCAGAACGAATTCTCAAAACAAATTTTACAAAACGAAAATGCCAATACACTCATTGCCAGAACGAATTCTTAGAACTAAATTTCACAAAAACAAAATGCCAATACACTCATTGCTAGAACGAATTCTCAGAACTAAATTTTACAAAAACGGAAATGCCAATACACTCATTGCCAGAACAAATTCTCACTTATTATTTTTTACTATTTCATTAACAACGGTAATATATATATATCTATGGCAGAATGAATTCGCCATTACAGAAAATTTCATCTATAAAAAAAAAATGACATAGTTATTATATATATCTATATCTCCCTTTTTTTTTTCAATGCACCTCAACAACACGGGCAAAAACAACTAGTCCATCAACCAGAACCATGCAGATTTAAGCCAAGTAGTTTCATCTCACAAGCCAATATAAAAATGTTGATAACAATAAGTGAGGGCCAAGGTCCTAATACTTTCTATCATGAAAAATGAAAAACATATTGTTTCCTGATCGTTTGCTCTAGTTGACATCCGCGTGTTTCGTGCAATCCTGCTCGCTGACCGTCGAGACTACACCGGTACCTCCCAGCCAATTCTAGGGGTACTCTGCTTCCCCCTTAGCTCCCCGAGCCGCAAAGGGGCCACACAATATCTAGATGGTACGTCTAGCTCCCAGCTCACTTCGCAAGGTCGAGATACCACTCCTATCCAAGATGGGAAATCCCAACTCCCCACAAGTAATTAGTCAAGTCACAAATCCGACAGCTTAACATTACGCTAACAACCGATCCTCGCTTCTTCCTTCTCTTCGCTTTCTTTTATAGAGTTTTAGAACTTCCATCTTTTTCCTAAATCTCATTTAATTTATGTTTTAAATAATAACTTCTGAAAAATCTCCTTCGTATAAGTGTCATCCATCCCCCACGTTTCTCCATTAACTATTTTCTTTAATTTATTAAATTGTCTTAATTCCCTCACCCACCTAGAGTTACTCCTATTTTTACTCCTTGGTGTCCCTAAATTCCCTTAGAGGTTTTAAATACTTTCCCTAAAATGAAGTTGCTAATTTAGTTCAATTTAGAAGGTTCTTTATTGCAGATTCTTTACTAAGTTGATCTCTCTTTTTACCATAAGTTCTCTCTTTCCTTTATTATGTTTCCTCCATTCCTTAGTTTCCTAATTTTTATTATTCCCTTCTTTCCCCTTTTCATTAGAGCCAAAAAGGGCAGTTGCGCAAATTAACCTCTTTTCCTTTTTATTAATGATTAAGTATCTTTTATACTTTCACAAGTTAAACAATTAAATTCTTCTTTACAATTTTAAATCCACGGATTTTAATTAAATTCTTACTCTCTTCATTTTACCCCAAAAATTTTATAAAGACTAAAAACTATTACTTAAGTGGTTTTTAGTTTAATTTTAATTTGTTTTTTTTACTTTTATAGGGTAATTTTTCTTAAGGTTAGACAAAATTTTACCCCTAGAGAAGTTTTAGACTTAGGACTTGGATTCTAAACTGGGCGACATTTAATTAGGGAAGTTGTTCAAGAATTTCATAATGTGTTAAATGTCGTAGGGACATCTAGGTTTGTTCCTTCATCATTATCAATGTGACGTGCCCTTCAGGATGCACTATGTGCTCCAAGGGTGCCACTCGCCTCTAGTGTTTCTTTTGCACGATGTGCCCTTCAGGATGCACCACGTACTCCAAGGGTGCCACTCGCATGTTGTGTTTCTTTTCTGTGACGTGCCCTTCAAGATGAAGCACGTGCTCCAAGGGTGCCACTCGCCTCTTGACTAATTGGTAGAAATCAATAACCCCTGGAGTCAACACTCTGCCAGGTGAACTTGTGGGAGACTAAGGGCTTCTAAGGAATAAGGCCCCCACCTTATTGCGCACCCCTTAGAAACATCGCGAGTGACTGTCGCAGTCTTCCCTCGCGACATCATGGGTCCTCTTGAACTAGGTAATCGTTAACTAACAGTTCGAGCCACAACGAGAGTGCTAGTAGGCTGTGGTAGGGCTACTGTCCACACCTCTCCCTCAACCTCTCTTGTAGTCGTGTGTGTCACCCCTTTACTCCATATGTGAGTTTGGTCGGAAAGCTATCATCAGCCTACATCATCAACAATCATGTCAGAACATGTCCACATCATATCATCAAATAAAATGTAATAACATAGTAAATAAATCAACCCAAATAGCACACTCTCTGACTCAATCCAGAGTCCAAGAGGTTCTATCGATGCCTCGGCATCCTCAAGGTCCAAAACCCTGCACACTCAGTAAAACCGAGTCAATAGCACCTACCTATGTCAATGTAGTAAAACATCATGTCATCTATCATAACACATCATAATCAGGGACAAATATTTTAATATCATAATAGTCCAGATCACTTGTGAGCAAGTGTCCTCAAAGAATAAGTTTTCTCAGTGCGCTAGAGCGGGATGTTACACTTTATGATTTGAGTTTGATCCATGGAATTGTACCATCTTAGAGTTTTGATTTCTTTGTGCATGAGCCGAGTTCGAACCGTAATGGTTCAGATCAATTGTCATATTTTTCATATTTTTCATTTCTTAACATATTAACTATTGGACAAAGTAATATAAAAAATAATATTTTTTATTATTTGTTATTTATTAGCATTAAATTATCTATTTATAACATCTCTAAAACTAGCTCTTGAAGTTTTAGTTTGGGAACTAGTAGGAAACGTCCCCAATTGGTTGGGAACTATTTTGGGAACTTGGGAGCTTTTTGGGAACTTCAACATCAAGAAAATGCGAACTTGGGAACAAAGTGACTTAAATTATAATTATATTAAATTAAAATATAAATATATTTATTTCATTATTACAAATATATAATTTATTACAGATATTTTCATTATATTTATTCAAAATATGACTATAAAACAAAGACTAAACTACATGTAAATATTATTTCAAAAATTAGTTAACTAAAAAAATTTAATAATACTCACATTATAGTTGTGGATATGAAAAACTTTTAATGCATTTATGTTTTGTTACTATCCAAAAGGTAAATGCATATTTTTTTCTTTATTTCTCATTTTCTAATGCAATGTTTATAGATATTAAAGTTTTAGTGTTGTGTTAACTACATATTAAAAAAACAAGATGACATCCAATAATTAGTTAGTAATTTGTAAGATACAAAACTTTCATTTTCACCAAATACCTTTTTTTTTTAATTTGTAAGAGAGGAAACTTTCCCTTTCACCACATATTTTTTATAGTTTTTAAGAGAAAAAACATTCCCTCTCACCAAATACTTTTAAATCTTAATGATTTTTTTTTATAATAAATAAATTATATATTTTACATTTCAATAAATCATAAATAAAATATATATCAACAAATTATATATATATATATATATATATATATATATATATATATATATATAATTTAAAATTAAAGATGTTCAATTTTTTTAATCATAATCAAATTTTCATTGCACAAATAAGATTAACTTAAAATTGCATCCCTATTTGAGATAGAAGGCACATTGTCTCGAACTATATATAAAATAAACTTTAAAAAAATATGTTAAGAGATCAGTAACCTTTCTGTCCTTTTACAATTCAGACTTTCCCCTATCTTTAATTGTCTTATCACTTATACTTCTTAGAAAAAAGACAAAAAGCCCAAAAATCATTGTTCTAATACATTTGTTGGTCAACACTTAATCATGAATTCTCAATTTATAATTTAGACATTCTTTTGAAACTTTCAACTTGTTGTCCCATTCCTTTGACAAAATATAAAAACTCTTCCTCCATAAGCAAAGCCTGCTTTGATATGTGATCTGCTTCCCTATTTTATTGCCTGTATATGTGTTGAATTTTTAAGTTCTGGAAGATTCCACTCATTTGTTGGATTCTGGTCATCCAAGGCTGTAAAGTAATACCCTATGCATGTAGTAGAGTTCGTTGAGCTGAAAAGTGATTCTACTTCCAAAGCATTACAACCCTTCTCATTGAAAATTTTCAAAGCAGATTTGAGCTCTGACCACTCTTCCTTTCACACTGACTGATTTTTTTCTTTCTATGGATATGTGTTTTTCAAATGCCCCACCTCCTTGCAGACCAAACAGTGGAAAAAGATCCCCCAATAATTGAATTTTTTTGTGCAAACCATCCCTCTCCACTTAGTTTCCAGGAACTCCGGTAAACCCTTTTGTAGGTCGAATTCAACCAACATTTTTCTTATTCTACTATCCTATCCAACCAAGAGAGTCAGATCCACATGAAGAAATTTACCCAATGCAACACCCATTGCTTTGAAAGCTTCTAGGTTCTAAAAAGCTAGAGGACACCCTGACATTAAAACCCAAATATGTTGAAACCTGAAAAATTCTTTCTCATGATTAAAATGATGTGTCCAACTTTTAATCATTATGTAAGGTAGCTAGAGAGGTAGTGGGGGGCCCCAGAGGGCCCGTAGTGATAATAGTGGAGGTCATTCAATGTAAGGTGGACTAGACCCACTATATTATTAAATAAGGCCCACTATGGTAGTTAAATAAGGCTTCTTAGAAGGTTCTACTTCTAGAAGATTCCTCCTCTAGAATGTTCTTAGGTGATGGTAGCACTATATAAATGGGTTCAAGCAATGTAATGAGAGATGAAGAGAAATATTGTATTTGGAGTGGTAGCTCAATAGGAGGATTCCCCCTCGAAGAGGCAAGTGAACAGGAGATGATCCCTTCCATAATAGGATCCATTGTATGGTGTTGCCCTACCTCAAGGGTTTTGATATAATAAAGTGTGGTTTGTTCTATATTGCTTTGTGGATCTATTGTGTATTCAGTATTTGTGGTGATTATATTTATAGATCTATTCAAGTTCTTAACAAGTGGTATCAGAGAACTTTCCTTGGCTGGAGTTGTGGGCAAATATTTTTTATTTTTGCAGATTTTTTTTTGGAGCAGAAAAAAGAGGGTCGTGACATTATCGAAGTTTTCGGTATATTTTGGTGCAAAATTTGTAGAAAAGGGTTGTAGATCTGAGTTCCTCTCATAAAAACACTCAATTAAAAAAAAAATTTGACCGAAACAGAGTTCGAAAGGTCAAGATATTGAGGTTTTTAAATCTACAATTTTTTAGGGTTTTTTCTGCGGACGATGGCGCGATTTGTTTCTATTTCTGTAGCATTTGGAGGCCGGATCTTCCCAAATAAATTACATATCTGAGTTCCTCTCACAATTTCACCCAATTTAAAAAAAAAAATCATCCAAAACGGAGTCCGAGAAGTGAAGTTATGAGCATTTGAACTTCAACAGTTTTTAGGGTTTTTCCAGAAAAAAATGCGATTTTCTGCCGAAACTTCTTTGGACTATTTTTTGAGTTTTTTCGTGACGGCTATAGGACCGAAGATTTCATAGGGTGCTCAAATGACTATTTCGTCTCAAACCTTGAAAGAAATTCTTGAATCATTCAAAGTCCAATTGGATGATAGATTGGATGCAATTGCACATGGCCTCACAGACAGCCTCACACATAGCCTCACAGACAGCCTCACACATGGCCACAATGATAGTTTTCGTAGTATTCAAGCTTCATTGAATAACATGCAGGAGAGATTTCTTATGGAGGGTCTCATGAATGAATATAATCAAGAAAGATATGCTTGGTATGATTTTGAGGAAGATTGTGATGATTGGTATATGGATAGTTGTCATTTCTGGGATGACAACCACTTCCATATTTTGTTTGATGACTCTACTCCACCTTCTGTAGAGAAGATCAATGTCCCATATCAGGAGCTAGTTACCATCGTTCAGTCTGCATATTCTACAGTGGTATTATTCCTTCTAGATTCTGCTACGACTCTTTTCCACTATGTGGATGGATCTTCTTATTTGGATCCACATGATAGGTGTCAGTCTTTGGAGCATCATTTGGAATTGGTTATTGGGTTCCAAAATCTTCTACGGGGAGTTCACATAAGCACTTGGACATGGGACCCGGGCTTACAATGGTGGTTGGACTACTTCAACATGGTGGATTTCCTTTCTACATGGGACTTTGGTTCTTCAGTCTTCTTCA
>ML785539.1:175900-197932 GCA_009831015.1 Picea engelmannii | reverse complement strand
AAATATTGTATTTGGAGCGGTAGCTCAATAGGAGGATGCCCCCTCGAAGAGGCAAGTGAACAGGAGAGGATCCCTTCCATAATAGGATCCATTGTATGGTGTTGCCCTACCCTAAGGGTTTGATGGTAATAAAGGAGATTTTGTATATTGTTCTTCTATATCAGTTGTGGTGTTTTTGTATTTAGTCTTTGGTTCTTAACACATTAAGCTTCCATTCCCATAGAGCCAAACCTCATTCAGGATCTTTTCGACATCTTTCTCTTTCCTAAAGAGGAAACAAAACCAATCTCGACCCAACACCAGGGTTTTAGGAGTGTAACCTAAGAAAGGTTTCCAGTTCTCATATGTCCTTTTTCCTATATCCGCCATTGGAAAAGCCCAGTAAAAAAAACGTCCAACCAGTGTTGAAATATACAATGTAGAAACTTCCTTCAATTCCACATTGCGACACATAACCATTTTGGTGTTGTGATTTCTCGGCTTGCATGATTTTTTCTCCATGAACCTTTGTTTGACATCCCCAAACTCTTTGTCGCTTTCTTCTAAAACGTTGTTTCTAGTGAGAAGCTTTTTAACGCCTAAAATTTTTGAGTGAGGACCGGTTGGAGCGTCAATCTTCTCCTCTGCACCAAAACCCCCTCTGTGACATGCTTCTCCATTTGTTTTTCCCTCTTTCCTATTCGGTGAATGAGAAATGGAGTGAGTTGTGGAGATTAGGTTTGCTAAATCTAGTGGTTGGATCTGTCCCTTTGCTTCAAGTTCGAACGTGTCATTGATAAGTTCGATGTGCATTGTCTCCTTTTGGTTTCCCTCTGATTCTCCACCTTGCGAGGAGGCGGCCTCGAACTCGACGCAA
Organism: Picea engelmannii; assembly: GCA_009831015.1. Classification (NCBI taxonomy): domain Eukaryota; kingdom Viridiplantae; phylum Streptophyta; class Pinopsida; order Pinales; family Pinaceae; genus Picea; species Picea engelmannii. The sequence goes on along the minus strand of ML785539.1, from coordinate 197,076 downwards.
GGATTAACTGTATTAAAAAAGGATCATTTCTGTACTTGGTCGCCCTTGATTTTATTAATTCTTCTTGGTACTCTTCTTCAATTTTAAAGACTCCTTCCTCGCTCCACATGTCATCTTCAAGTGGATCTGAGAACCACGACATTTGTACTACCTACAGCCTACCTACTAGGACTCCTTACCTCCTACCTGTTCCCAGGGCCTATTGCCAAAACAACGCCGTTTGTACTATCTACTACAAACCTATGAGGTCTCAAACCCTCCTACCTTCTACCAATGTTACCATAGCCATCGAAAGCCACCGAGCACACCCCATCCTCAGCTTATCTTGAACTTTATAAGTTTAACGGGGACTAAAATCCCATATTAATAACTTTCTACGTATATCCTAGTTTATATCGCCCTATGTGATACTTATTAATCAACAACCTTATATTTTAAAATATAACTTTAAATAACACAAAACATTTGAATCAAATTTTTAAAAAGATAAATATAATTTTAAATAAATAACACAAAAAAATTTGAATTTAATTTTTAAGAAGCTAAATATAATTTTAAATAAATAAATAACACAAAACATTTGAATTTAATTCTTAAGAAGAAAGGTTACCTAAAACTTTAGTATGGACTTATGTACGTTGGTACACGTTAGAAATCATGTAACGCGTTATTTTTTTCACAAAGTCGTCGATTGAATATGCAATTTTATTTGTTAAGAAAACTATACAATGTTTTATTTGGAAAATTAAGGTTAAGTTTCGTCGTCAATGTGGAATTTAGTTTCCATTTAGACTTTGTTTTTATTTAATTCTTTTAAGTTCTTGTATGAACCCCACAAATCTATCAAATCCTCAAATAAAATCCTCAAATAACATGTGATACTTCAATGTAATATATAATTACTATTATTAATGTGATATATAATTATTATTGATTTTAGCTTGAAACATATGACAATGACAAGCAACGTAAAACTTTAGTATGTACTTATGTTCGTTGGTACACGTTAGAAATCATGGAACGCTTTATTTTTTTCACAAAGTCGTCGATTGAATATGCAATTTTATTTGTTAAGAAAACTATACAATTTTTTATTTGGAAAAATAAGGTTAAGTTTCATCGTCAATGTGGAATTTAGTTTCCATTTAGACTTTGTTTTTATTTAATTCTTTTAAGTTCTTGTATGAACCCCACAAATCTATCAAATCCTCAAATAACATGTGATACTTCTTAATATTACCTCTCTCTGTAATATTACCTCTTAAATAACATGCAATATTACCTCTCTCTCTATAATATTACCTCTTAAATAACATGTGATACTTCTTAAATAGCTTGCGATGGAAATTTCCCAGCGAATTGACCTTCAAGCAAAGTTATGGAAACATCAAGGATGCAAATAGGAAAACAAACACAAACACATAGACACTTATAAAATATATTTCTATTTCATTACTTTATTTGGAAAATAAATATTACCTCTTAAATAATATGTGATACTTCTTAAATAGTATGTGATACTTCTTAAATAACTTGTGATGATATTTAAAAATTGTTTTTGATGATATTTATATTTTTATATTGGAGATTTCCAAGCGAATTGACCTTTAGGCAAAGTGATGAAAACATGAAGGATGCAAATAGGAAAACAAACAGAAACATAGATATAAACAGTTTTATAATATATTTTTATTTCATTATTTGATTGGGAAAATAAATATTTTCATTGTCTTTTTTACCTATGTAGTATTACCTCTTAAATAAAATGTAAAATTACCTCTTAAATAACATGTGATACTTTTTAAATAACTTTTCATGATATTTATATTTATATTTTTTTATATTGGAGATTTCCAAGCCAATTGTCTTTTTTAAATATTTATTCAAAGTTTCAATGTAATATATAATTACTATTATTAATATGATATATAATTCTTATTGATTTCAGCTTTAAACATATGACAATGACAATCAACATAAAACAAGTAAAGCAATTAATATCCCGAGACAATCTAAAAAGTGTGTATATGAAAATATAATCAATAAGATTCATGCATATGCAAACTTCCTTATGTTATTTATTTTATGTAAACTTTATGTGTTATGTGCAGGTTTAGGTGTACATCTTAATATAATTTCAATAAAAGACTTCTACAAGTATTTATTGGAGACATCAAGACCATATATGATATATATTTTGGGCAAAACAAATATTTATTGGAGACATTAAGACCATATATGATATATATTTGGGCAAAACAAATAGAACACATGATATTACACACTATAGGGAGGGAAAACCACATTGATTTCAATGAAATCTTTATTATAAATTTTAAAATTCTTTCAAAAATTGATTATGATCATGTTGATTGTGATCTTATTATATGAGTGGATGAAATAATTTTTTTGGAAACAATATTTACAATTTGCAAACAACATAATTTCTTCTCAAATGCAACAATTAAATAACTTGTAGAAAATACATGCATCTACCCAATTTGAACAATTGTCATAATAGATAGCAACTCAAATGACGACAAAGCAAAGTTATAACTTTTTATAATCAATTTTTTGACTTTCAAATGTTTATGTGTTTTCTATCAAATTATTACATAATTATCACATTTTTTTTGAAACATTTCAATATGTTTTTACTTCAATGGAACATCAATTACAAAATGGGGAATTTTCTATAATGTTGTTTAAGAATATGACTAATACTAAAGATATGAAATAAAAGACCTTTTGCACAAGGAAATCCACAATTATAACATAACTCATAACAAAAATTGTACAAGATCTACAGAAAATACTTACATCAAGTTCAAATGTTGTAAGTATAGATATACAAATACATCTACAAATTTTATAGACATGATTGTTTATTAACATATTTGTTATGTTGTTCTAAATATTAACTATAATGTTATATAAATAGGTTGAAGGTGCATTAACAACAAGAAATGCATAATCAACCCCTTTTGAACCTATTTATGCTATTTTTAATTTTCCTCTTAGAACATCTGCATTACAAAAGATGGAATGCTTGATTGTACAAAGTGAAAGCATGAATGCCCTTTCATTTATGGACATTTCCTATATGGAATTATCAAAACCATAAAAAAAAATATTGTTCAATGTACAATCAGAGACCCTATCACAAATGTTGTGAAAACCAAGTACTATTTATATGTTACATAATTTTCAAGTGCACAATAGGTTTACACTAAATGAAAAAAATATAGAACTACCTGTAGATTGCAAAAAAAAGGTAAAGAAGAAAAGTTCATTTATGATCAAGAAAACTTGAGTTACTTACTTAACTTATTGACCAATGACTATATATTATTCTAACTTACCTTTCATTTAGTAGGTGCTTTTATTATGCTTATAACTTATTGACCAATGACTATATATTATTCTAACTTACCTTTCATTTAGTAGGTGCTTTTATTATGCTCAAATGTTGAGGAATGGTGCCTCCTAAGTCTAGTGAATACAATATGATTGTATATTTTTCTTATCCATGAAATGACCATAAATGAAAACTTTCATTAGGACGGGGCTCTACTCTAAAGGGTTAAATCATGATTCAGTGCATTTTAATCCAGAACTTGTATTGTTTTAGGCAATCTCTTATACAATAGGATTGTATATTTTTCTTATTCATCACATGACCATAAATGAAAATTTTGATTAGGATGGGGCTCTACTATAAAGGGTTAAATCATGTTGCACTACATTTTAATCCAGAACTTGTATTTTTTTTTAGGAAATATCCTATAGATGAAATGTTTTTGAGGCATATTTATCGTTTCTAAGTGAACAAAAACATAGATACGATTCTACTTTCTATTACAAATACACTAGATCTAGTGTATAAAAAAATCCTTGTCATCCCCAACATTGTAAGATATTGGTTTTAGTTTTTCATGAAACCGCTATAATGTAAGCTTAGATTGGATATGAGACAGATCAATCATAGCCTATATATTAGATAATAATAATAATAATAATAATCTATTTTTAAGGTCACGACCAATCTAGACACCAAATTGGTGTATGAGACCTCCTCCGCCCAACGATTTTACTGGTAAAGTCTACGGAGGTATACATACCCTACTCCCCTATGGATTTGAACTTGTGACCTCTTAGGAGGAAACACATGTTCTTAACCATTAGGCCCACTCAGGCTGTACATATATATGTATGTATGTATGCATGTATATTATTACAGGAAAGTTCTCATGTTTTGTATTGTAAAATATTGGTTTCCATTTTTCCGAAAAATACTCTAATGCAAATTTAGATTGGATATGGAATGATCATTCCCAACCTGATTAATCAGGTATAACCTATGTTGATTAAATAACATTTGAATATTGTTGAGTGTAATCATTCTTTATTTTCATTTTACCATTGAATAGAATGCTTGGTTCTCGATTTGGAATTTGAAAAATTTAAGTATCATTCATGGAGAATTTCTAATTCCTTTAGTTTTAGTTGCGAGTCTCTCAATATTCACCCCCTTCAATTTATTGGACCATCATTGTTGGAGAAATTGTTCCTTGAATAAAACTAGCCCAGACCCATCTAAACCAAAGTTTGAAATGCACTCCAAGATTGTGAAGCTCAAGAATGGATATCTCAAGTTTTAATTTATTTGATAGAGAAGCTATTTGTGTGCATCCTTTAACACTACAACCTCAAGGTTCATATCAACATGGGTTTAGATGGGTTGGGGCCTCAAGGTTCATATCATAAATGGGTTTAGATGGGTTTGGATAAGTGTTAATAATCAATGTGGTCATTGCCACACCATCTAGACTAAATGCACTATTACATAAACACTCACAGAAAGAATTGATGGAGCACCTCTGAACTAACCCTACTCCCCTTAACCCCACCCCATTTATAGAATGAAGCTTTCTTTTCTTGGTGTAAAATAAAAATTAAATACATACCATGAACCTATTCCCTTTATCCAATACTCTTGGGCATCCCAACAATTGATATTTTTAATTTTTGTTTGATGATTACATAGATGCAATTATTTATGGTCTTAAAGTTGTAGAAAAAAACCAATTAAATTATTGTTAAGTGGTTTGTTTGTTCTTGGTTTTTCTATTTCATGCATATAGTGTTTACATTATGAAAACCCTCTCTCTATATTAGTACCTGAAAAGAGTTTTTCTTTAGATTGTAAAAATTTCCAACATTTATCGAAAGAACATTCTATAATGTTTATAGGAAATTTGAGTTTGTAGCTTAGTGTATAGTCTATTGTCCTCAGCAGAATTATTTCCCAACAAAGAGTACTGGACCCCAACCATGATTGGAATCATACAAATTCAAATATCAATTTTTTTTTTTACTTATCTAAAACTTCCAACCAAGAAAAAGAATGTTGGAAATGTATTTTTTGCACTAGCTAAAGTTTTTGGCAACCGCTCTTGTTAGTATCTGATATCTGATGGTCATTAAATGTGAAAAAGTACTTAGAATTTATGCTCATTATAAAAAAAATAAATCCTTTTACATGATAAGAAAGTTGTGTTCACATTTCAAGGAAAGTATTAATGTGGCACAAAATAATAAAGATAAGTTGTATTATTCCATATCATTAATTATAAGTCAAAGATAATCCACAAAACATGATACATAAAAACATGATAGCTAAAATAACAACAATGTTAAGAACAATGTGAGGAATATTTCTATCACATCAACCTTCAAAACTTGATCCCAAAACCATTTGTTGAATTTGTAAAACTTTATGTAAATAATACCCATTCTCATAAAATGCATGGCTCTCATATTGCTTTAAACAAAATACTTTTAAAGTGAAAAGGTGTCAATGATGAAGTCTCTCTAAGAGTTCCATCTCCTTAAGGAAATCATTTTCTCCTTGCTTTAAACAAAATCCTTTTAAAGTGAAAAGGTTCCTATGATGCAGTCTCCCTAAGAGTTCCATCTTCTTAAGGAAATCATTTTCTCCTTATTCAGATAGACCATCCATTTGTTTCACTACGTCCAAAAGACCACCTTGAAATCACCCTTTTTAAACTGATACAAAGCCATTATTAGTTTCCATTCCGATCTCCTTGTAACTAAAGTGTCTAAACATGGATGCTCGACCTGCAATAAAATAAATTTGGTTTCCAGCATGACAGGAAAACGAAAGACTCAACCTCGTATACCCAGACTTCAATGTATCAGTTATTGAACATTGTTGGAAACATGTCAATGAATGTCTTCCTGTGGTTACATGCACATGCATGCATGTATGTTAATGTGCATGCACACAATCTATTTATGAATTGTTAGTGTAACTATGTGATCTATTCATGATCAATCTATGTAAGTGAGTGATAAATGTTATATATAAGAGCATACTCATATAGGTGTGAGAGCAATGTGTAGTGTGTGTGAGAGAGAAAGACGCAATACTGGGGTGTTAGTGTGTATGAGAGGAGAGGATGGTTGTATGTCGGGTTGTCTATTTTAATTCTCCCAAATACAGATTATCATCCTGGTGTTTTTTTTCCCTCATTGTGTTTTCACATAAATCACTGTGTCAAATTGTGGGATTGATGTATTTGGTTTAATGCATGTTTGATCTCCCATTTTTGTGCTCTGTTTTTCTTCGGTTGTCCAACAAGTGGTATCAGAGCTCCAGTGAGGAAACCATTGCATGAATGAGAAAAATGTGCAGGAACTATTTTGTGAAAGACGACAGATCTGATGAGTGAGCAATTTCTGTGAAAGAGGAAAAATTCTTGTGCACTGACGATAATATTTTTCGTATCGTAGGTGATCCCATAAGCTCGTTCAACAGGGGCGATAATCAATCTCATACTCAGCTATGAAAAATGTTGGAGATTATCCCTTCGTGATCCTTCACAGAGTGAGAGGAGCGATACAGGTGGAACATCATTTTTTTTACAGCATGGAGGAGGCGTGATATCAACGATAGTTCTAAGTGCATATCTTGGGTGGTGGGATATATCATTTTCATAATTGACCAGGCCTGGTGGAAGTGGCAAGGTCAATTAATATTAAAATTTTGTATGCATTCACCACACGAGGTAAGACGATCGCCTATGTAAGAAGATGGCATTATAAGAAAATTGTCATCAAAAGAAGAGGACAGGCTCCGAAATTAAATGGGAGGATCGAATTTATAATTTAAGTGGGTGGAGAACTTGTATTCTTTATCGTTTAAAAAGGTGAATCCTTTATTGTTTTAATAAAAGTTTATATATTAAATTTTAGTATTAAACATTTTAATTAAATTTTTTTGGGAATTCAGTTATAATTAAATAATATTCCTCCATTATAAAGAGACTCAGTTTTATAAGAAAGGTTTTTGGAGTTTTTTTTGCTAATGGCAAAAGTTCAGAGTTTGAAGTTTGAGGTGGAGAAATTCAGTAACAAGAATTTAACTGTGAGCTATGGAAGCTCAAGATGCATGATCTGCTCGAACAACAACTAAACAACAAGAGCGGTGATGGTTGAGTCACCGTGAAAGAAAAAAAAAAGTATTTACTTTGGAGTTGTAGAAATTATTGATTGCATGTAAATGAGCATATGTCTGTAAGACCTAGATAGACATGAGTACCCATAGTTTATCAGGTCACCTATGAAAAGTCTAAACGTATATTTAAGTAGATTGAATATGTGGGGGGGCATGTATGTTGAGTTAACATTGACTCGGTGAAATAGTTAATGATTTAAATATGTTTTTAGGTCAAAGAAGGTGGTTTTTCGGGTCCATGTGTTTTGGGTATCCTGTGGTATAGTGTCCATGGATTTCTTGTAATGAGTCCTATAAAAGGCTTGGTGAACTTGTAACATCCCGCTCTGGCGCACTGAGCAAAATTATTCTTTGAGGACACTTGATCGCAAGTGATCCAAATTATTATGATATTAAAACATTCGTCTTTGATTATGATGCGTCATGGGTAGATGACATGTTGTTTTACTACATTGACATCGACAAGTGCTTTTGACTCATTTTTTCTGAGTGTGTAGGGTCTTGGACCCTGAGGATGCAAAGGCATTGATGGAACCCCTTGGACTCCGGATTGAGTCAAGGAGTGTGCTATTTGGGTTTGATTGATTTACTATGATATTAGTACATTTGAGATGATGATATGATGTGGAGATATTCTAACATGATTTGTTGATGATGCAGGCTAACGATAGTTTGCCGACTAGACTCACATATGGAGTAAAGGGGTCACACATGACTACTAGAGAGGTTGAGGGAGAGGTGTTGACAACATCCCTGCCACAACCTACTAGCACTCCTGCCATGGCTCGAACTGTAGGTTAACGATTACCTAGTTCGAGAGGACCCACGATGTCGTGAGGGCAGACTGTGACAGTCGCTCATGATGATTCTAAGGGGCACGCAATAAGGCGGGGGCCTTATTCCTTAGAATCCCTTAGTCTCCCACAAGTTCACCTGGTGGAGTGTTAACTCCAAGGGTTATTGATGTCTACCAATTAGTTAAGAAGTGAGTGGCACCCTTGGAGCACGTAGTGCATCCTGAAGGGCACATCGCATAAATAAAAAAAAGAGGCGAGTGACACCCTTGGAGTAGGTAGTGTGTCCTGAAGGGCACGTCGCACAAAGAAACAAAAGAGACGAGTGGTACCCTTGGTGCACGTAGTGCATCCTAAAGGGAACGTCGTTTTAATGATGATAAAGGAATGAACCTAAATGGCCCTAAGACAATCAACACTTTAAGAAATTTTAAAACAACTCCCCTAATTAAATGTCGCCCAGTTCAGAATCTAAGTCCTAAGTCTAAAAACTTCGCTAGGAGTAAGATTTTGTCTACCCTTGAGAAAATATCTATATAAAATTATAATAATAAAATTTAAAATAAAAACCCCTTACGTAATAATTTGGTCTTCATAAATTTTAGGGTAAAATGAAGAGAGTAAGAAATTAAATAAAATCAGTGGATAAAAGAAATATAAAGAAGAAATTAATTATTTTTAACTTTTGATAGTTTTAAAAGATGTTGAATTAATAATAAAAAGGAAAAGGGGTTAAATTGCAACTGTCGTTTTTAGCTCTAATAAAAAGGGGAAAGAGGGAAATTATAAAATTTAGGAAACTAGGGGATGGAGGTAACATAAAAAGGGAAAGAGGGGAACTTATGGTAAAAAGCAAGAGGTCAACTTAGTAAAGAATCTGCAATTAAGAACCTTCTAAATTGAACTAAATTAGCAACTTCATTTTAGGGAAAGTCTTTAAAACCTGTAAGGGAATCTAGGGACACCTAGGAGTAAATTTAAGAGTAACTCTAAGTGGGTGAGGGAATTAGAAAAATTAATAAATTAAAGAAAATAATTATTGGAGGAATGTGGGGRATGAATGACACTTGTACGCAGGAGAAATTTTAGAAGATTTTTATTTAAAACTTAAATTAAATGAGATTTAGGGAAAGATTGGAAGTTCTAAAACTCTATAAAAGAGAGGAAGGAGGGGGAAGAAAGGGATCGACTGTTAGCGTAACGTTACGCTGCCATATTAGTGACTTGACTGATTTACTTGTGGGAGTTGGGTTTTTCCAGCTCGGAGAGGAGTGGTAGCTCGGCCTTGCGAGGCGAGCTGGGAGTTAGACATACCATATGGATAGTGTGTGGCCTCTTTGCGGCTCGGGGGGCTAAGGGGGAAGCAGAGTACCCCTAGCGTTGGCTAGGAGGTACTGGTATAGTCTCAACGGTCGACGAGCAGGAGCGGCACAGAGCGCACAGACATCATTCAAAGTGGGAGATCAGGCAACATTACATTCTTCTATTTTGTAGAGTAAAATGCATATTGTTTTGTAAATGGATTAGATGCTAGACTTATAGAGGACCCCTCCTTACTAGCCTAGCTGATTGTTGGAATGAATGGTTTTCTTTAATTATTTACTTCGGCGGTGTTAGTTGGGACTGTTGTAAAATGGGATAACTCGGTTGTTGCAACTCGGTTTGGGTGAGAATTAATCATCCTTCCTCGATTCCATTAGGTGACAGCTAAAAATTTTAGCCTGACGCTCATTTTGAATGGCCACTCTAGTCTTGCGCATTCCTCATTTCACTGGTGAAGTTTTATGGTGTCATTATCCTTGCTATGTAAATTTTACTGTGTGAATGGTAACTACTATGTGAATATTAATGTGTAAACTCTAGCCTTGCGCCCCATCCCTTAAAGGGTGAATTTCACTGCGTAAAGATCACGCTGGCACTTGGTTTTGGCATTTCGTTTTTGGTATTTACTGACTGTCTATCCTCTTTCACCAATGAGCCTTTTGTTTCTGATAATAGCAACCAGACTTGTCCTTTCCTTCATAATATACATGGGCCCTTCTGGGACTGTAACGATGTAAAAATGTTGATATCCTGGTAGCGTAATAGATTTAAATCAAGTACGAAATAACAATCTAATTCAATTGCTCCAACATTTTCAATAATTTGCTCAACGAAATCTCATCTCACTAGTCTCTATTCTGTGATCTAACCACACTTAAATTTGTAAGATCCATTTCAGATTTTCGATAAGAGCAGGCCCGTGATCATAAAAAGATCCCATTGCCAATTATTGAAAGATTTTCACCCAGATTGCATTGGTAACTCTGAAATAACGTGATGTGGGATTATTGCGTAAATTGACTAGTGGATCTGCCAGTAAGAAAGCCACGCGTTGATAAGCTGAAATTAAGAAAAGGTGTTGAAGGATGTAATCTCTTTATTTCTTAAATGACAATTTTTCTTAAAAGACCCTTTATTTTAATAAAATGTTTTGTTTTCCTTGCCTGCATTTTTGCCTGGGGATGTGACTTTTCAAGTTTTATCTCTTGGAAACATTCTTTTCTCCCTGACTGCATTTGGGTTTGCAATGATTGACTGAACCCTTCTTACTGTCACAGATCCATTACCTGCTAGTACCTCGATTTCTACCAGCAATTTCAATGCCGGACAGCAACCCCGATTTGGCTGTCACGAAATTAATGTTGGCGTATGAGTCATTAATCAATTGACAACGCTCTTAATTTTTTTCCATTAGATAAATCGCTACCAATACGTTTTTGTTTATTGGTTGAATGACCTCGGGGAATTCTAAAAATGAAGGACCGATTTTGTTGTACGCACCCTCTATTGTGCTGCTAAAATTGATGAATGTATGTTGCCTCAATTGACCACAATTCACCCTTCAAAACGTGTCTGAAATTGTCGTAAATGACCACAAATGCCCTTTGGCTTGACTGCATTTTTCCCTTCAATGTTGGACTGAGTTGTTCTTTGGACACGTTTCCTTAAAGGATTGCTTGAGTGTGGAGGTTGAATGAACGAATTTTCCTCAATTGTTGAATGCACCGTAACCTGTAGATGACTGTAGTTGGGCAACAATGTCCTGAGATACACCCTTGGTTTTAATATTTCTTTTATCAATCCTTAGGGTTAAACTTTGGTGGACAGTAAGTATAAGAGTCATAGGTTCTTCATTATTGTTAAGAAAACTGTTAGATAGAGCTGGTAAAGGGATTATGTTAGAATGTTGAATAATCACGTTATGTTGGAATTGGTAGATTTATATTAATTTTTGCTAAATTGTTAAATTTCATTGAGTTTTATTAATTATTGTGGAATTATTTTATTAATATAAAGGTAACAAAAATATATAAAACTTGGTAATGCTGATTAGTATTGAAAGTAATGTTCGGTTGATAAGGTTATAAATGTTTTATTGTTAAATTGTTGAACTTCGATTGGTTATATGATTAGATTATGATTTAACAAGTTGCCAGAAGTAGTTTGTAAGTTATGTCAAATTAGGATGTTGACCTTGATAAACTAGACTTGACTTTAGAGTTGTCTTGTCTTGTAGTTTGATTAAAAGTACACTCCCAAGCAATATTGTAGTAGTAGTGAGTAAATCAAGAAGTTAATAATGATTCTCTAATTCAAATTGCCTTAATATAGATAACTTGTTAGTTGCGATATCGATGGTTGTGTTAATGTCATGATTATTGTCGTACTTGTTGTATTAATTGTCATTGTCTTGTAATGTGATTGTTAATCTTGCAAAGTTATTGTAATTTAAAATGTAATGGTGTTGTCGTTTTATGGTAATGATATTGTAGTTTTATTGTTATGGATAACACATAAGATGAATTGTGATTGTTATTTTTGCAAAGTTGTTGTGATATAAAGGTAATGTGTTCATTATTTTATGGTAACGATATCGTACTTTTTATTGTTAGTGATAAACATATATAGTGTAATGTCTTTGAATTAAGTACAATAAGTTATCATGATTTAGTAAATGGGGATTTGCAATAAATTGAATATATATTATCTTAAGGTTGGACTTGGTAACTCATCGACTAATGGAAATCATATGGAGTGATTGATCTTTCCTTTAATGCCAATTTGAGTTATAGTAATTGCCGAGTCTTAAATAGTGGTTGGTTATTGTCGAAGTCCTTTCTGACTTGCGCCTTCCATGGAGGACGTGGATGTTCATTAATTATTGTTGTACTTGGTTGTAACATCTATTGCTTGGTCTGTTGTGTCAGGCGGGATGTATACACCTCCATGTTCCTCAGAATAGTCGCCAGCCATGAGACCTTAAATGGTTAAAATCGATGGGAACCTGGGCTTGAGCGTTGCTTATATGTTTTGGAGGTCCTAACCATTGTTGGGTAGGATGAGCGGGTAGTCAGTCTTATTATTTTGTCGTTTGATTTTTGTTCATTGCTGGCAGATGTTGATGTGCATCTTAAATCCTTATGTTGATATCGCAGTTGTATGTGTCATGATTCGTCGTCATGTGGCGGCGCAGAATATAATGTCTTGTTAGCCTTGTACACACGCACACACACACAAAAAAATTTGCACTTGTTATAAGAGGTTTGTCGTCGTAACGAGGAGGATCGTTACAGAACTCCATTATAAATGGGCCTAGAGGTAAGCGGTGAAGGCTTACTTGGTCGGTCTGGCCGAATTTGGTCAAAGTTGTTCGAATGAAAACTTCGAGGTGGAGCAGTGTATCTAATTTAGAAAGATGGGTCTGTAGAAAGGTTGATATGTTGGCAGGTCAATCAAGTGTTTTATAATATATGATGAAGGTAAGTTCATATCCATGGAACTTGGAAAGTATTGCAAAGAAGTTGGGATCAAATAGGCATGTTCAGTAATGCCAAGTTGCAACAATAGTTGTGGACAGAAGCGGTTGTGCTATCTGGTAACTCGGTCACCATTGATTAAAAAAGACATGAATATTTAGGAAGAGGTATGAATAGGTCATATGGTAATTACTCAAATGTGAAATTATTTAGTTGTGATGCTTATGGGTTTTTATCATCTTTCTAAGTAGGAACCAGATCAAACATGTAGATCTTTGATATGGGCATGATGTTAAGGGGTGCAGACTGTGGGATCCTACTACCCATAGAATCATCATGGATAGAGATGCAATATTTGATGAATCTCCTTTTATAAAATCAAACATAGTAAAATATGAAAGGTTCAAAGCATGACTAGTAGTAGAAGGGTATTTGGAAAGTATTGATTTCCATGAAAGTTTCTCACCATTTGTTAAAAGCGTGTTTCTATTCATGTTGTGTTAACACTGGTTTTGATAGTACAACTAGATGTTAAAATTTAACATGGTGATTAAACCAAACACAACAATTAGTTCAAAATCACAACAGAATATTTGTTTGCAAACTCAAAAATCATTGTATGGCCTAAAGCATGCTAGGAAAATGGTACAAGATGTTTGATTCCTTCATGGTGAGCCAAAATTTACTAGAAGTGAGTATAACCATTTTTTTTATTGTATATTCATTATCTTGGTGTTATATGTAATTCTTTCTACATGCACAAGCATGGTTGAGGTCAACAGGTTGGATAAGTTGGTTATGAAGGATCTCAAAGCAACAAAATAAATCTTGGGCATGGAAATACACAGAGACAAGAAATATGGTAAGCTTGGTTATCACAACAAAAGTGTGTGGTGAATATACTCATAAAATTCAATATGAATAATGTGAAACTGGTAAAATCTGTTTGGCTTTCCATTATAAATTCTCTTAAGGTTTATGTCCTAACCGATGAAGAAGAAAATGGTTATATGTCTCGAGTATTATATCCTAGTACGAAGTTTGAATATTGCGATGGAGAAATGGTCAACATTTCCCATGCAATTGGTGTTGTCAGTAGACACATGGCAAAACCAGGTGAAGAACATGGAAATGGGTGCTTCAAACAAAGAAGCACAAGTATCACCTACAATGGTTGTAGTGATTTGGTCTATGGTTATGATTCATGAGATTTGGACAAGTGCATCAATTTACTCGACAGGTTACCGATGGAGACATAATGGTCCATGCTGGAGTGAATCGTACAGGCATGTTCATGTAACAATATTTTTAGAGAAGTTGCAGAGCTATGATGATGTTTCACTTCTCTTGGCTTGCAGAAAAGGTGATGAATTAATTAAGAGCATGATATATCAAGTAAATGGTTGTAAGGTGGAGATTGTTGGAAACATGCCAAAGAATTTCCTCATGCGGTCACATGCACATGCATGCAACTATGTTAATGCGCATGCATGCACTCTATTTATGAACTATTCGTGTAACTATGTGATCTATTCGTGATCATCATGTGTAATTGAGTGATAGATATTATATATATAAGCATACCCATATAGGTGTGAGAGCAATGTGTAGTGAGTGTGTGAGAGCAACACACAATACTGAGGTGTTGTGTGTATGAGAGGAGCGGACGGTTGTATGCATGGGTTGGCTATTGCAATTCTCCCTTGAATGAAAGAATATTAATTATCATCGCCATGTTTTTTTCCCTCATCGGATTTCCACATAAATCACCATGTCAAATTTTGGGATTGTTGTGTTTGGTTTAATGCATGTTTGATCTCGCAGTTTTATGCTCTGTTTAGCTTCCACTGTCCAACAAACACCCACCGTCTCTTCACTTTTCTGATTTTCTGCATGAGTTTGAGTTCAAAATCAAGGTTTTGGTCCAATTAAATAGATTATATCCCTAGTTTTCTTAATTTCTTTTCTTTTCCTTTATATTAAAACAAGCACTTATTTTCCTTTGTATTAAGGAAACCACTAAAAAACAAAGAAAAATTAAATCCGATATATACACCAACACCCATGATTCGAGTCAACTTTCTGAAAAAAACACATTTGGTCACAATGCCGATGAAAACACCGGGAATAATGGTTTTTTCTTTGTTAAGAGGAGTGCCACATAGTAAAACATATACTCAGAACCAATTTGCAATTTAATTTAGTTTTTGACACCAGAATTTAGTAATTATTGGAGGAATGAAGAAATTGAATGAATTAAGTTAAATAAGTAAAAACAAACTAGTAATTTTTCATGATTGCTATTCCTCACACAAAACAAACTCCATCTTTGCATAAGATAATATCTAGTTTTTTCACAACATAACTCAAAATACATTTTTACGAAGATCATGTTTAATAGTTTGAGTATGTATAAATTTAAAAAGTTATTTATTAATTTATATATTAATATAAATATATTTTAATTTTGTAAATTAAAAAGTAATTAAGATATAAATATTTTGGGTATTTTAATTATTTTAAATTAAGATATATATATATATATATATATATATATATATATATATATATATATATATATATATATGACAACATTTAATATTATGAATTGATGATATCCAAATTGTGAAGGTTTATGATGCTTTGTATGATTTTGTGTGCAAATGCATATATTTTTAGAACCATGCAACATAATATTTAATATTATGAATTGTAAATGTCTAAATTGCGAAATTTTATGATGCTTTGTAAGATTTAGTGAGCATATGTAAATGCTAAAGGATGGACTTTATGATTGATTTGTAAACTATTTCATAAAGGTAAGGGATTGACTCCATGATTTATATGTAAAGGATGGTGGATATTTTATCGGAACAGTTAGTTACAATAAATGTGATAAATAAAGTTGAAATCTGAAGGTTAAATTCATTCATATTCATTCATATTTAGTTATTGATTTTATGCTTATGTATGAAAGTGATAAATGTTTAAATAGAGAATACTAAAATACAATCACACACCATTCACAAAATAACAAAAATAATTTTTAATCCTTACAAAAATACAAAGGAGAAAACACTCTCTATGGAGTTACTTGTGGTTTGTTAGGTTGCTACAAACATTAAGGGGTAGGTTTTTTACTTCTTCAACCCTCAATTGTGATAAGGTTTTGGACCTTCTACAATGTTTTTAGAAAATAATCAACTTAGCTAGCCTCACATGTCTAAGTAATGGTGATGAATAAGATATGTCAACTTGCCGGAGAAATAACTTCCAAATTAAAACAAAAATGTTATTTGATGTCTTGAAATGACTTGAAAATATTTGAGACTATTTTTTTAACCCAAATTTCCAAATTTAAACGAATACACAAAAATTATGATTAAAAAATAAATAAAAAAACAAATTTTGAAATCATAATTGAAAATAATTAAAAACAAAGGATATGGTTGTGACATCTTAATTATCATAAATTCATAATATCAAGCACCTATATACTTTTAAATTTTGTGTTAACACTCTTTATTAACCATTTATTAACTTTATATTGAAATATATAATGATTAAGGGAAAAGCTACAATTTAACACTTGTTTTATATAATTATAGTAATGTTTTTAGATAGTTTAAAGAGGGTTGATATGGATAGAACTTTATATTATATTCTTAATTGTTACTTAACGCTCAAGGTTTATATTTAAATCCATAAATACTGTATGTTTTAACTAACCCTAGTTTATTGGAACAATTGTTGCTAGTCGAAAATTCCATAGTTCTGGGCGATTTAAAAATATAAAAATTATTGGATAACTATAGTTTAATTGTCATTTCTTTTTATAAGAGAAGTGTTTCATGATCAGTTGTTTGGAAACCAGTACTGCTGCGTGGACATTTTATTAGGGTAGGCGCAAAGGGGAATCTATCTCAGAGGAGGAAGTAAAAGCTTGCCATCTAAATTTTTTAAAGAACGGTTTGACATTGCAATAAAATATTTTAACAATGTTTGACATTGTAATATTATTATTATTAGAGGACAGTTGTTTTTTATTTTTTCATATATTTTAATGAGTTTAGTTTATAATTAGTTATAATTTTAGAAAAATAATTGGAATAGAGTTTTAGTGGTTAAACATATATATATATGGAGTTATGGTGGTTTTGAGGGTGTTGAATTTATTTATGTATATATGATTTAAGCACTATAAAATTGTTATTTTGCCAACAATGAAGTTGTTGGATTCCAGTGATAGTCCTCCAAAAAAGTAAAAAACATAGAACATTTAGACTATGCTTTATTATTAATCCTTCCCTAAGTCTAGGACCATATAGCTGTAGTCCAAAAGTTCTACCAAATGACTCTTTTTAGGTTATATTTTCCTGGGACATTTGCCCAAAATCTGACTAGAAATTGTTAGATCCAGATTTAACTGATTATTTCTGTATGTGGCTGAGGGTTTTTCAGTATTCTAAATCCATTTCTTCATTCAAAAATAAATTTTAAACAACAAAAAATAGTAATTTCATGCAAATTTTTATGGCAGGATTCCAACTAAAAAATTATTTAATAGAACAGTTAACAACTCCATAAATTAGTGCTTTGACTTTTTACATTAACTTGCTAGTTGATAAAAAAAATATTTTTATTTTCTAAAATTTAACATTGTTTTATTGATTTTTTATATTTTTTAAAAATAATTAAATCATTTTTATGTTGCTATTAGTTTTTGAATTAAACCTATAAAACTGGGAATCAAGCAAATTAATTATATATATATATATATATATATATAAAACAAAGTATTGAAACTAGAATAAATAAATATATATATATATATATATATATATATATATATATATATATATATGAAAAATCTAAAGATTAATATATATAGATATATAAAATTCACTTTTGATTCTTCATTGATTCTTCATTAATTTTAATTTTAAAAGTATCAGCTATTTTTTTATATCTATTAAAAATAAGCCATTAGTAATAAATATAATTTTATATGATTATAGCACTGGATACTAAATGAAGATGATGGTGGATATTTGTACGGAAAGATTATTGATATGGATTGAAAGTTAAGTTCTATTCTTAATTGTTACTTATGGCACAAGGTTTGTATTTAAATCCATAAATACGAATATTTTAACTAACAGAAGTTCATTGGGAGGATTGTTCGTCGAAAATTCCATTGAACATCAAATAGCCTGGCAGCTTCTGTTTGTCGGCGATTTAAAAAACATAAAAAAATATTGGATAACTATAATTTTATCAGTTTACTGTGCCATTTCTTCTTATAAGAGAAGTGTTTCATGGCCAGTTGCTTGGAAACTAGCACTGATGCGTCGACATTTTATCCGGTTAGGCGCAAATGGGAATCTATCGCAGAGGAGGAAGTAAAAGCGGGCCCTTCTTTGATTCATCATTCGGCACTACAACCGAAGGATTGGACATTCCACGAATGAAATGAACGTCTTCGATGTTAGTTGTAATCCTCACCATACGATACCATGTGGGCGGCTCTGGTAGTGCTGTCATCCCACGCAGTAAAACGGGTAGAAATACAAGTAAAACCAAAGGGTTGGTCGGTTGCCCATGTGCCCAGTGTTGAAAATTGGGGATTGATGGGCTCCATCCTTACATATACGGGTGAAACGTGTTTCTGTTCTTATGTTCCTGTGTTTCTATTTTCTAACATCTCTGTGTTTCTGTAATTTGAACATCTGAGACGAGCCGACAGGAAACCTGCGTTGCTGATGCTCCGCCATCATTCTTCATTCACAGAGAAAAGCAATTGGCTGGCTGGAACAAAAATGAGGTGCATACAAGGGCAAGAACAAGGCGTCCCCTTTCATTCCAGTCAAAAGCTAAGAAAAGGTCTCTGGTCACCGGAGGAAGATGAGAAACTGATCAAGTATATCTTGAAGAAGGGCCTTCTGGGCTGCTCCTGGAGCTATATCGCCAAGCAATCTGGTAATTAATTCACTCTAACTTCACATTCCTTTCAATCTTCTACTGAATATTTAGCAAACCTAGGTCAATTAGGGCAGATGTATATAATGTAATATCTGCAACCAGAGGATCAATATTTGGGAGAACCAACTGCTCTAGAGCAAACGAGATGAGATGTCCGTGTGGGCAGATCTCTTGTATATGCATGTAATGCTTAAAAAACTCATAAATATAGATGAAAAACTTAGAGATGAAAACCTTTTAACACTCGCAAATCTGGATTAATATAGGTTTATTAGTTGATGACATCAGTTAATATGAATCGATTCGTTCATCCATTGTTGCTCTTTACATAGCTATTCTATTTTTTTCCCCATTTTCTAAGGATTATCATTCAGACATTTCCACTGGTGTTATATTAGATGCAAACCTTTTGACACTCAAAAATCTGGGTAGACATCTCCACTTGTGGTATCTTAGATGCAAACCTCTTGGCACTCATAAATCTGGGTTTGATAAGAACTTTTTAGTTATTTTTCCATTATCCCTTTCAGTGGTTTGCAACAGCTGGTTTTTCTTGATGTAATGAAAAAATAAGAGCATGTCTGCATACCTCTCATATTCAATAGATTTGGTTAAAGGATTGAACTAAACTAATATAATAATATTGTCATGTATCCAATGCAACGCACATACAGGTATGCAGAGATGACAATATTTGGTTATAGGATTGAACTAAGCTAATATCATAATATTTTCATGTATCCAATGCAATGCACATACAGGTCTGCAGAGATGCGGAAAGAGCTGCAGGCTGAGATGGATTAACTACTTGCGCCCTGGCCTTAAACGCGGTGCATTTTCACCTCAAGAAGAGAGATTGATCATACACTTACAGTCCGTTCTGGGTAACAGGTTTCGCACTTTTCCTTTAACTCTTATCTCCTTTACTCTAATCTCTGATTTTTCTAGTAGTAATTGTTATATCACATTAGAGGCTGCTCGTCCGTCAATTAGTAGTAATTGTTCTATCATATCACAGCGTGCTGGTATGCCCGTTAACTTGCGGAATGAATGGTGCAGGTGGTGTCAAATTGCTGCCAGTTTGCCAGGACGAACAGACAATGAGATAAAGAATTACTGGAACTCTTGCATCAAGAAGAAGCTGCTGAAACACAGCCTCTCCTCGTCCTCCACCGACGCAAACGGCAACGCTGACACCAAATCCAATATGCCATCAAAATTCGATACTACCTGCAATACCAATTCAGTGGCTGCCCATCTTCCTTCTGGTCAAGATGCTGACACGGCGTTACACTCTGCCGAGCCGTTGGACGTGATGCTTGAAGTGTACCAGCAATTTCTTCATAACAACGTTAATCAGGTAACCACTGCAGAAAATCAGCACTCTTGGGTTCCAGACTCATTAGAATTAAAACAAGAACAGGCACAGGAGGATCAAAATCGTGAGTTTCCAATTGATGGGCACCCCACCAACAACCAGCAGATTCCTTATTCTCAGCAGTGGATTGATTCTACTTTTACGCACACTGGCCATGTGAACTTCTCTCACGCTTTTACATCTCCGAGTCTGCAAACCCAGGGCCATACTCATAAGACTGCAAAAATATCGACATACGATCAATTAATAGACTCGTGGACTACACTGCCGCCTTCTGCCATTACCACCATCCCTCCTCTCGTTGAGATCTGCGACTCAGGAAAAAATGAAAATGACGGGTACATTGTTAATGAAGATGACATCAATGTGGATTATTCCTCGTTGACGGCATATTCTTCTGGAATAACGGCATGGAGCGCTAATTCCCCTTCATATACAACTGATTTTACTGATGTCTATCTCGGAGTTCTTGACACTCATACGGTGGTAATTGATAATCTGGAAGATTACACGAGCCAGCTCCATAATAAGACTGCCCCTCAGTCATGCCCGCCACTCAATTCCCGCTCCCAATTCTTCTACGGAAATTAGGCACTAGGCCTGGACTCTTAACATTTCTAATGTCTTCATTCCAAGAATAAATGTTTGTTCACATTCGTACTTCCAATAATAAATGTATGTGA
>ML785539.1:149453-175850 GCA_009831015.1 Picea engelmannii | reverse complement strand
ATGAATGACACTTGTACGCAGGAGAAATTTTAGAAGATTTTTATTTAAAACTTAAATTAAATGAGATTTAGGGAAAGATTGGAAGTTCTAAAACTCTATAAAAGAGAGGAAGGAGGGGGAAGAAAGGGATCGACTGTTAGCGTAACGTTACGCTGCCATATTAGTGACTTGACTGATTTACTTGTGGGAGTTGGGTTTTTCCAGCTCGGAGAGGAGTGGTAGCTCGGCCTTGCGAGGCGAGCTGGGAGTTAGACATACCATATGGATAGTGTGTGGCCTCTTTGCGGCTCGGGGGGCTAAGGGGGAAGCAGAGTACCCCTAGCGTTGGCTAGGAGGTACTGGTATAGTCTCAACGGTCGACGAGCAGGAGCGGCACAGAGCGCACAGACATCATTCAAAGTGGGAGATCAGGCAACATTACATTCTTCTATTTTGTAGAGTAAAATGCATATTGTTTTGTAAATGGATTAGATGCTAGACTTATAGAGGACCCCTCCTTACTAGCCTAGCTGATTGTTGGAATGAATGGTTTTCTTTAATTATTTACTTCGGCGGTGTTAGTTGGGACTGTTGTAAAATGGGATAACTCGGTTGTTGCAACTCGGTTTGGGTGAGAATTAATCATCCTTCCTCGATTCCATTAGGTGACAGCTAAAAATTTTAGCCTGACGCTCATTTTGAATGGCCACTCTAGTCTTGCGCATTCCTCATTTCACTGGTGAAGTTTTATGGTGTCATTATCCTTGCTATGTAAATTTTACTGTGTGAATGGTAACTACTATGTGAATATTAATGTGTAAACTCTAGCCTTGCGCCCCATCCCTTAAAGGGTGAATTTCACTGCGTAAAGATCACGCTGGCACTTGGTTTTGGCATTTCGTTTTTGGTATTTACTGACTGTCTATCCTCTTTCACCAATGAGCCTTTTGTTTCTGATAATAGCAACCAGACTTGTCCTTTCCTTCATAATATACATGGGCCCTTCTGGGACTGTAACGATGTAAAAATGTTGATATCCTGGTAGCGTAATAGATTTAAATCAAGTACGAAATAACAATCTAATTCAATTGCTCCAACATTTTCAATAATTTGCTCAACGAAATCTCATCTCACTAGTCTCTATTCTGTGATCTAACCACACTTAAATTTGTAAGATCCATTTCAGATTTTCGATAAGAGCAGGCCCGTGATCATAAAAAGATCCCATTGCCAATTATTGAAAGATTTTCACCCAGATTGCATTGGTAACTCTGAAATAACGTGATGTGGGATTATTGCGTAAATTGACTAGTGGATCTGCCAGTAAGAAAGCCACGCGTTGATAAGCTGAAATTAAGAAAAGGTGTTGAAGGATGTAATCTCTTTATTTCTTAAATGACAATTTTTCTTAAAAGACCCTTTATTTTAATAAAATGTTTTGTTTTCCTTGCCTGCATTTTTGCCTGGGGATGTGACTTTTCAAGTTTTATCTCTTGGAAACATTCTTTTCTCCCTGACTGCATTTGGGTTTGCAATGATTGACTGAACCCTTCTTACTGTCACAGATCCATTACCTGCTAGTACCTCGATTTCTACCAGCAATTTCAATGCCGGACAGCAACCCCGATTTGGCTGTCACGAAATTAATGTTGGCGTATGAGTCATTAATCAATTGACAACGCTCTTAATTTTTTTCCATTAGATAAATCGCTACCAATACGTTTTTGTTTATTGGTTGAATGACCTCGGGGAATTCTAAAAATGAAGGACCGATTTTGTTGTACGCACCCTCTATTGTGCTGCTAAAATTGATGAATGTATGTTGCCTCAATTGACCACAATTCACCCTTCAAAACGTGTCTGAAATTGTCGTAAATGACCACAAATGCCCTTTGGCTTGACTGCATTTTTCCCTTCAATGTTGGACTGAGTTGTTCTTTGGACACGTTTCCTTAAAGGATTGCTTGAGTGTGGAGGTTGAATGAACGAATTTTCCTCAATTGTTGAATGCACCGTAACCTGTAGATGACTGTAGTTGGGCAACAATGTCCTGAGATACACCCTTGGTTTTAATATTTCTTTTATCAATCCTTAGGGTTAAACTTTGGTGGACAGTAAGTATAAGAGTCATAGGTTCTTCATTATTGTTAAGAAAACTGTTAGATAGAGCTGGTAAAGGGATTATGTTAGAATGTTGAATAATCACGTTATGTTGGAATTGGTAGATTTATATTAATTTTTGCTAAATTGTTAAATTTCATTGAGTTTTATTAATTATTGTGGAATTATTTTATTAATATAAAGGTAACAAAAATATATAAAACTTGGTAATGCTGATTAGTATTGAAAGTAATGTTCGGTTGATAAGGTTATAAATGTTTTATTGTTAAATTGTTGAACTTCGATTGGTTATATGATTAGATTATGATTTAACAAGTTGCCAGAAGTAGTTTGTAAGTTATGTCAAATTAGGATGTTGACCTTGATAAACTAGACTTGACTTTAGAGTTGTCTTGTCTTGTAGTTTGATTAAAAGTACACTCCCAAGCAATATTGTAGTAGTAGTGAGTAAATCAAGAAGTTAATAATGATTCTCTAATTCAAATTGCCTTAATATAGATAACTTGTTAGTTGCGATATCGATGGTTGTGTTAATGTCATGATTATTGTCGTACTTGTTGTATTAATTGTCATTGTCTTGTAATGTGATTGTTAATCTTGCAAAGTTATTGTAATTTAAAATGTAATGGTGTTGTCGTTTTATGGTAATGATATTGTAGTTTTATTGTTATGGATAACACATAAGATGAATTGTGATTGTTATTTTTGCAAAGTTGTTGTGATATAAAGGTAATGTGTTCATTATTTTATGGTAACGATATCGTACTTTTTATTGTTAGTGATAAACATATATAGTGTAATGTCTTTGAATTAAGTACAATAAGTTATCATGATTTAGTAAATGGGGATTTGCAATAAATTGAATATATATTATCTTAAGGTTGGACTTGGTAACTCATCGACTAATGGAAATCATATGGAGTGATTGATCTTTCCTTTAATGCCAATTTGAGTTATAGTAATTGCCGAGTCTTAAATAGTGGTTGGTTATTGTCGAAGTCCTTTCTGACTTGCGCCTTCCATGGAGGACGTGGATGTTCATTAATTATTGTTGTACTTGGTTGTAACATCTATTGCTTGGTCTGTTGTGTCAGGCGGGATGTATACACCTCCATGTTCCTCAGAATAGTCGCCAGCCATGAGACCTTAAATGGTTAAAATCGATGGGAACCTGGGCTTGAGCGTTGCTTATATGTTTTGGAGGTCCTAACCATTGTTGGGTAGGATGAGCGGGTAGTCAGTCTTATTATTTTGTCGTTTGATTTTTGTTCATTGCTGGCAGATGTTGATGTGCATCTTAAATCCTTATGTTGATATCGCAGTTGTATGTGTCATGATTCGTCGTCATGTGGCGGCGCAGAATATAATGTCTTGTTAGCCTTGTACACACGCACACACACACAAAAAAATTTGCACTTGTTATAAGAGGTTTGTCGTCGTAACGAGGAGGATCGTTACAGAACTCCATTATAAATGGGCCTAGAGGTAAGCGGTGAAGGCTTACTTGGTCGGTCTGGCCGAATTTGGTCAAAGTTGTTCGAATGAAAACTTCGAGGTGGAGCAGTGTATCTAATTTAGAAAGATGGGTCTGTAGAAAGGTTGATATGTTGGCAGGTCAATCAAGTGTTTTATAATATATGATGAAGGTAAGTTCATATCCATGGAACTTGGAAAGTATTGCAAAGAAGTTGGGATCAAATAGGCATGTTCAGTAATGCCAAGTTGCAACAATAGTTGTGGACAGAAGCGGTTGTGCTATCTGGTAACTCGGTCACCATTGATTAAAAAAGACATGAATATTTAGGAAGAGGTATGAATAGGTCATATGGTAATTACTCAAATGTGAAATTATTTAGTTGTGATGCTTATGGGTTTTTATCATCTTTCTAAGTAGGAACCAGATCAAACATGTAGATCTTTGATATGGGCATGATGTTAAGGGGTGCAGACTGTGGGATCCTACTACCCATAGAATCATCATGGATAGAGATGCAATATTTGATGAATCTCCTTTTATAAAATCAAACATAGTAAAATATGAAAGGTTCAAAGCATGACTAGTAGTAGAAGGGTATTTGGAAAGTATTGATTTCCATGAAAGTTTCTCACCATTTGTTAAAAGCGTGTTTCTATTCATGTTGTGTTAACACTGGTTTTGATAGTACAACTAGATGTTAAAATTTAACATGGTGATTAAACCAAACACAACAATTAGTTCAAAATCACAACAGAATATTTGTTTGCAAACTCAAAAATCATTGTATGGCCTAAAGCATGCTAGGAAAATGGTACAAGATGTTTGATTCCTTCATGGTGAGCCAAAATTTACTAGAAGTGAGTATAACCATTTTTTTTATTGTATATTCATTATCTTGGTGTTATATGTAATTCTTTCTACATGCACAAGCATGGTTGAGGTCAACAGGTTGGATAAGTTGGTTATGAAGGATCTCAAAGCAACAAAATAAATCTTGGGCATGGAAATACACAGAGACAAGAAATATGGTAAGCTTGGTTATCACAACAAAAGTGTGTGGTGAATATACTCATAAAATTCAATATGAATAATGTGAAACTGGTAAAATCTGTTTGGCTTTCCATTATAAATTCTCTTAAGGTTTATGTCCTAACCGATGAAGAAGAAAATGGTTATATGTCTCGAGTATTATATCCTAGTACGAAGTTTGAATATTGCGATGGAGAAATGGTCAACATTTCCCATGCAATTGGTGTTGTCAGTAGACACATGGCAAAACCAGGTGAAGAACATGGAAATGGGTGCTTCAAACAAAGAAGCACAAGTATCACCTACAATGGTTGTAGTGATTTGGTCTATGGTTATGATTCATGAGATTTGGACAAGTGCATCAATTTACTCGACAGGTTACCGATGGAGACATAATGGTCCATGCTGGAGTGAATCGTACAGGCATGTTCATGTAACAATATTTTTAGAGAAGTTGCAGAGCTATGATGATGTTTCACTTCTCTTGGCTTGCAGAAAAGGTGATGAATTAATTAAGAGCATGATATATCAAGTAAATGGTTGTAAGGTGGAGATTGTTGGAAACATGCCAAAGAATTTCCTCATGCGGTCACATGCACATGCATGCAACTATGTTAATGCGCATGCATGCACTCTATTTATGAACTATTCGTGTAACTATGTGATCTATTCGTGATCATCATGTGTAATTGAGTGATAGATATTATATATATAAGCATACCCATATAGGTGTGAGAGCAATGTGTAGTGAGTGTGTGAGAGCAACACACAATACTGAGGTGTTGTGTGTATGAGAGGAGCGGACGGTTGTATGCATGGGTTGGCTATTGCAATTCTCCCTTGAATGAAAGAATATTAATTATCATCGCCATGTTTTTTTCCCTCATCGGATTTCCACATAAATCACCATGTCAAATTTTGGGATTGTTGTGTTTGGTTTAATGCATGTTTGATCTCGCAGTTTTATGCTCTGTTTAGCTTCCACTGTCCAACAAACACCCACCGTCTCTTCACTTTTCTGATTTTCTGCATGAGTTTGAGTTCAAAATCAAGGTTTTGGTCCAATTAAATAGATTATATCCCTAGTTTTCTTAATTTCTTTTCTTTTCCTTTATATTAAAACAAGCACTTATTTTCCTTTGTATTAAGGAAACCACTAAAAAACAAAGAAAAATTAAATCCGATATATACACCAACACCCATGATTCGAGTCAACTTTCTGAAAAAAACACATTTGGTCACAATGCCGATGAAAACACCGGGAATAATGGTTTTTTCTTTGTTAAGAGGAGTGCCACATAGTAAAACATATACTCAGAACCAATTTGCAATTTAATTTAGTTTTTGACACCAGAATTTAGTAATTATTGGAGGAATGAAGAAATTGAATGAATTAAGTTAAATAAGTAAAAACAAACTAGTAATTTTTCATGATTGCTATTCCTCACACAAAACAAACTCCATCTTTGCATAAGATAATATCTAGTTTTTTCACAACATAACTCAAAATACATTTTTACGAAGATCATGTTTAATAGTTTGAGTATGTATAAATTTAAAAAGTTATTTATTAATTTATATATTAATATAAATATATTTTAATTTTGTAAATTAAAAAGTAATTAAGATATAAATATTTTGGGTATTTTAATTATTTTAAATTAAGATATATATATATATATATATATATATATATATATATATATATATATATATATATATATGACAACATTTAATATTATGAATTGATGATATCCAAATTGTGAAGGTTTATGATGCTTTGTATGATTTTGTGTGCAAATGCATATATTTTTAGAACCATGCAACATAATATTTAATATTATGAATTGTAAATGTCTAAATTGCGAAATTTTATGATGCTTTGTAAGATTTAGTGAGCATATGTAAATGCTAAAGGATGGACTTTATGATTGATTTGTAAACTATTTCATAAAGGTAAGGGATTGACTCCATGATTTATATGTAAAGGATGGTGGATATTTTATCGGAACAGTTAGTTACAATAAATGTGATAAATAAAGTTGAAATCTGAAGGTTAAATTCATTCATATTCATTCATATTTAGTTATTGATTTTATGCTTATGTATGAAAGTGATAAATGTTTAAATAGAGAATACTAAAATACAATCACACACCATTCACAAAATAACAAAAATAATTTTTAATCCTTACAAAAATACAAAGGAGAAAACACTCTCTATGGAGTTACTTGTGGTTTGTTAGGTTGCTACAAACATTAAGGGGTAGGTTTTTTACTTCTTCAACCCTCAATTGTGATAAGGTTTTGGACCTTCTACAATGTTTTTAGAAAATAATCAACTTAGCTAGCCTCACATGTCTAAGTAATGGTGATGAATAAGATATGTCAACTTGCCGGAGAAATAACTTCCAAATTAAAACAAAAATGTTATTTGATGTCTTGAAATGACTTGAAAATATTTGAGACTATTTTTTTAACCCAAATTTCCAAATTTAAACGAATACACAAAAATTATGATTAAAAAATAAATAAAAAAACAAATTTTGAAATCATAATTGAAAATAATTAAAAACAAAGGATATGGTTGTGACATCTTAATTATCATAAATTCATAATATCAAGCACCTATATACTTTTAAATTTTGTGTTAACACTCTTTATTAACCATTTATTAACTTTATATTGAAATATATAATGATTAAGGGAAAAGCTACAATTTAACACTTGTTTTATATAATTATAGTAATGTTTTTAGATAGTTTAAAGAGGGTTGATATGGATAGAACTTTATATTATATTCTTAATTGTTACTTAACGCTCAAGGTTTATATTTAAATCCATAAATACTGTATGTTTTAACTAACCCTAGTTTATTGGAACAATTGTTGCTAGTCGAAAATTCCATAGTTCTGGGCGATTTAAAAATATAAAAATTATTGGATAACTATAGTTTAATTGTCATTTCTTTTTATAAGAGAAGTGTTTCATGATCAGTTGTTTGGAAACCAGTACTGCTGCGTGGACATTTTATTAGGGTAGGCGCAAAGGGGAATCTATCTCAGAGGAGGAAGTAAAAGCTTGCCATCTAAATTTTTTAAAGAACGGTTTGACATTGCAATAAAATATTTTAACAATGTTTGACATTGTAATATTATTATTATTAGAGGACAGTTGTTTTTTATTTTTTCATATATTTTAATGAGTTTAGTTTATAATTAGTTATAATTTTAGAAAAATAATTGGAATAGAGTTTTAGTGGTTAAACATATATATATATGGAGTTATGGTGGTTTTGAGGGTGTTGAATTTATTTATGTATATATGATTTAAGCACTATAAAATTGTTATTTTGCCAACAATGAAGTTGTTGGATTCCAGTGATAGTCCTCCAAAAAAGTAAAAAACATAGAACATTTAGACTATGCTTTATTATTAATCCTTCCCTAAGTCTAGGACCATATAGCTGTAGTCCAAAAGTTCTACCAAATGACTCTTTTTAGGTTATATTTTCCTGGGACATTTGCCCAAAATCTGACTAGAAATTGTTAGATCCAGATTTAACTGATTATTTCTGTATGTGGCTGAGGGTTTTTCAGTATTCTAAATCCATTTCTTCATTCAAAAATAAATTTTAAACAACAAAAAATAGTAATTTCATGCAAATTTTTATGGCAGGATTCCAACTAAAAAATTATTTAATAGAACAGTTAACAACTCCATAAATTAGTGCTTTGACTTTTTACATTAACTTGCTAGTTGATAAAAAAAATATTTTTATTTTCTAAAATTTAACATTGTTTTATTGATTTTTTATATTTTTTAAAAATAATTAAATCATTTTTATGTTGCTATTAGTTTTTGAATTAAACCTATAAAACTGGGAATCAAGCAAATTAATTATATATATATATATATATATATATAAAACAAAGTATTGAAACTAGAATAAATAAATATATATATATATATATATATATATATATATATATATATATATATGAAAAATCTAAAGATTAATATATATAGATATATAAAATTCACTTTTGATTCTTCATTGATTCTTCATTAATTTTAATTTTAAAAGTATCAGCTATTTTTTTATATCTATTAAAAATAAGCCATTAGTAATAAATATAATTTTATATGATTATAGCACTGGATACTAAATGAAGATGATGGTGGATATTTGTACGGAAAGATTATTGATATGGATTGAAAGTTAAGTTCTATTCTTAATTGTTACTTATGGCACAAGGTTTGTATTTAAATCCATAAATACGAATATTTTAACTAACAGAAGTTCATTGGGAGGATTGTTCGTCGAAAATTCCATTGAACATCAAATAGCCTGGCAGCTTCTGTTTGTCGGCGATTTAAAAAACATAAAAAAATATTGGATAACTATAATTTTATCAGTTTACTGTGCCATTTCTTCTTATAAGAGAAGTGTTTCATGGCCAGTTGCTTGGAAACTAGCACTGATGCGTCGACATTTTATCCGGTTAGGCGCAAATGGGAATCTATCGCAGAGGAGGAAGTAAAAGCGGGCCCTTCTTTGATTCATCATTCGGCACTACAACCGAAGGATTGGACATTCCACGAATGAAATGAACGTCTTCGATGTTAGTTGTAATCCTCACCATACGATACCATGTGGGCGGCTCTGGTAGTGCTGTCATCCCACGCAGTAAAACGGGTAGAAATACAAGTAAAACCAAAGGGTTGGTCGGTTGCCCATGTGCCCAGTGTTGAAAATTGGGGATTGATGGGCTCCATCCTTACATATACGGGTGAAACGTGTTTCTGTTCTTATGTTCCTGTGTTTCTATTTTCTAACATCTCTGTGTTTCTGTAATTTGAACATCTGAGACGAGCCGACAGGAAACCTGCGTTGCTGATGCTCCGCCATCATTCTTCATTCACAGAGAAAAGCAATTGGCTGGCTGGAACAAAAATGAGGTGCATACAAGGGCAAGAACAAGGCGTCCCCTTTCATTCCAGTCAAAAGCTAAGAAAAGGTCTCTGGTCACCGGAGGAAGATGAGAAACTGATCAAGTATATCTTGAAGAAGGGCCTTCTGGGCTGCTCCTGGAGCTATATCGCCAAGCAATCTGGTAATTAATTCACTCTAACTTCACATTCCTTTCAATCTTCTACTGAATATTTAGCAAACCTAGGTCAATTAGGGCAGATGTATATAATGTAATATCTGCAACCAGAGGATCAATATTTGGGAGAACCAACTGCTCTAGAGCAAACGAGATGAGATGTCCGTGTGGGCAGATCTCTTGTATATGCATGTAATGCTTAAAAAACTCATAAATATAGATGAAAAACTTAGAGATGAAAACCTTTTAACACTCGCAAATCTGGATTAATATAGGTTTATTAGTTGATGACATCAGTTAATATGAATCGATTCGTTCATCCATTGTTGCTCTTTACATAGCTATTCTATTTTTTTCCCCATTTTCTAAGGATTATCATTCAGACATTTCCACTGGTGTTATATTAGATGCAAACCTTTTGACACTCAAAAATCTGGGTAGACATCTCCACTTGTGGTATCTTAGATGCAAACCTCTTGGCACTCATAAATCTGGGTTTGATAAGAACTTTTTAGTTATTTTTCCATTATCCCTTTCAGTGGTTTGCAACAGCTGGTTTTTCTTGATGTAATGAAAAAATAAGAGCATGTCTGCATACCTCTCATATTCAATAGATTTGGTTAAAGGATTGAACTAAACTAATATAATAATATTGTCATGTATCCAATGCAACGCACATACAGGTATGCAGAGATGACAATATTTGGTTATAGGATTGAACTAAGCTAATATCATAATATTTTCATGTATCCAATGCAATGCACATACAGGTCTGCAGAGATGCGGAAAGAGCTGCAGGCTGAGATGGAT
Source organism: Picea engelmannii (assembly GCA_009831015.1). Lineage (NCBI taxonomy): Eukaryota > Viridiplantae > Streptophyta > Pinopsida > Pinales > Pinaceae > Picea > Picea engelmannii. Next base: position 165,324 of record ML785539.1, on the reverse strand, counting down.
TAACTACTTGCGCCCTGGCCTTAAACGCGGTGCATTTTCACCTCAAGAAGAGAGATTGATCATACACTTACAGTCCGTTCTGGGTAACAGGTTTCGCACTTTTCCTTTAACTCTTATCTCCTTTACTCTAATCTCTGATTTTTCTAGTAGTAATTGTTATATCACATTAGAGGCTGCTCGTCCGTCAATTAGTAGTAATTGTTCTATCATATCACAGCGTGCTGGTATGCCCGTTAACTTGCGGAATGAATGGTGCAGGTGGTGTCAAATTGCTGCCAGTTTGCCAGGACGAACAGACAATGAGATAAAGAATTACTGGAACTCTTGCATCAAGAAGAAGCTGCTGAAACACAGCCTCTCCTCGTCCTCCACCGACGCAAACGGCAACGCTGACACCAAATCCAATATGCCATCAAAATTCGATACTACCTGCAATACCAATTCAGTGGCTGCCCATCTTCCTTCTGGTCAAGATGCTGACACGGCGTTACACTCTGCCGAGCCGTTGGACGTGATGCTTGAAGTGTACCAGCAATTTCTTCATAACAACGTTAATCAGGTAACCACTGCAGAAAATCAGCACTCTTGGGTTCCAGACTCATTAGAATTAAAACAAGAACAGGCACAGGAGGATCAAAATCGTGAGTTTCCAATTGATGGGCACCCCACCAACAACCAGCAGATTCCTTATTCTCAGCAGTGGATTGATTCTACTTTTACGCACACTGGCCATGTGAACTTCTCTCACGCTTTTACATCTCCGAGTCTGCAAACCCAGGGCCATACTCATAAGACTGCAAAAATATCGACATACGATCAATTAATAGACTCGTGGACTACACTGCCGCCTTCTGCCATTACCACCATCCCTCCTCTCGTTGAGATCTGCGACTCAGGAAAAAATGAAAATGACGGGTACATTGTTAATGAAGATGACATCAATGTGGATTATTCCTCGTTGACGGCATATTCTTCTGGAATAACGGCATGGAGCGCTAATTCCCCTTCATATACAACTGATTTTACTGATGTCTATCTCGGAGTTCTTGACACTCATACGGTGGTAATTGATAATCTGGAAGATTACACGAGCCAGCTCCATAATAAGACTGCCCCTCAGTCATGCCCGCCACTCAATTCCCGCTCCCAATTCTTCTACGGAAATTAGGCACTAGGCCTGGACTCTTAACATTTCTAATGTCTTCATTCCAAGAATAAATGTTTGTTCACATTCGTACTTCCAATAATAAATGTATGTGATCTGTTTACGTGTTCAATATACATTCTCCCATGAATAGATGTATGCCCAAATATCTACTCCCAAAGAATAAATGTATGTCATCTGTTTCCGTTTCAACGTACGCCAATTGTTTACGTCTTCGATGAAAGTCATCTGTTTTTGTCTTCAGTTATAACGGCGGCCATCATTACAGCATCCAGCTGCAGTTCGGGGAACTGGAATTTGACGTCGCACAGGACGCATTTTCACTTTCAGAAGGAATTTGACAATTAGCGTTAAACTTTAAATGTAGAACGTAGACTAGCACAGCCGCTAACTTGCGGTTGGTGAACGCTGAAAGACTTATTGTGGACTGCTGACAAAAAAAAATTTCGCTTTAAAAAAAATTCAGTAAAAACGCCCAGGCCATGGATGAAGAAAACCCTCCACATCTCAACCATGTAATCTCTATTGACAAAGGGATGAAGAATAATTAAACAATTAAATATGACAATCATATGATGTTACAGTAACTTCTTAATATAATTAGGTAAATGTTAAAAAGTAAACAGGTTAACTGATGTATTTATAAATGCAAAGAAGTTATCAACAATAAATCTGACCCATTGATTTTCGAGGAGGACGATTAAGAATATGCCAACATCTTCAATGCATAATCATCAGATTGGAATTTAAGATTAAAAGATCATTAATTGTGCCCATTTCCAATAAATATAAGCCTTTCAGCATAAAAATGACATTGTGTAAATTAAAAACTTTAATTTTAAATCTGTTTATTAAGCAGAAAGGCGTACAAACAGTAATATTAAATCTGTTAAGTCGTACGTCAAAGCCTGAGCCTTGCAAATAGGCAAACTTCATTAACTTTATAGAATAAAGAAATATTACAATAAAACAAGGAATGAAAAATGCAACACTTCCGTAGAATTCTCTGGTCCGTGATTTCATATGTTTAAGACTTCCATCCAATTCTCTGTCTCTGGTTTGGTTTTGGTACGTTATACTTTTTCGCGTTCACCAATCACGAATTTGTTGTTGTGCTAATTTGTATTAACAATTAAATTGGATGGAAATATTAAACCTATGAAGATCAGGGACCCAAAAAATTCTACATAAGTATACAATGTTGTCTTTTTCATTGCAATATTTCTTTATTTAATAAAGTTAATGAAGTTTCCATATTTTCTTATTAGCAAGGCTCAGGCAGGCTCAGGCTACGAGTTAACAAGAGGAAGAAGAAATAATAGCTGTGCAGGAAGGGAGGGTAGAATAATGCAGCTGAAGAGCCAAGGTAGGTCTTTCATCTTTCCATCTAAGTTGATCATTTTTTAAATATATTCATCTTTTATGGAGTTATTATGGTTTTTAGATTAAGGAAAATTGTTTGCTCTACTGTAAATTCATTCTATTTTTTTTATTTTTTTTTATTTTATTGTTTTACTTTAAAGAGAAAGAAAAAGAGAGGAGTAATTAAAAATTTGCACCAGCCTTTAACATTGTTGGATTTGAAATGTTTCTATAGGTTTTGAGGATTTGAGATGTTTACATAAATTTTGAATCAGTAATTTAACGTACTCCCTTACTCACTACTCTGCACAACCAAAACTTAAATCACTTTATTCATATATATGTTTTTTATATAAATCAAATTTATAATTTTTTTCATATAAAAAAATTAATTATATATAATTTCACTTGCACATTCCTCACCAAGGAAAGGTTACATTAATACTTTTTGTTGACCTCAATGTTTTTAAGATTAAAAGAATAAATGAACATCGTACATTTTTTTCTTTTTACTACAATATGTTATTTAATTCATAACCACAACACAACCAATATGAGTAGGAATAATGGAGATGAGATCTTACACCATATACATATTGCAGCAAACCAAATGTTACATGATGGTTTTGATAGGGAATACATTAATCTAGTTAATCAATATTTAATTCATAACCACAACACAACCAATATGAGTAGGAATAATGGAGATGAGATCTTACACCATATACATATTGCAGCAAACCAAATGTTACATGATGGTTTTGATAGGGAATACATTAATCTAGTTAATCAACATGTAGAAAACATGGATGGATTTGGAAACACATGGCATTGAATTAGAACAATTAACATAGGTTGCACAAAAACTTTTTTTTTTATTGGCTAGTTTAACAAAGTTCTCTAAGTTGATTGTTGTTCTAATGCTTTACAGGAAAATATGGATGATGAGGAATTATATATATATATTGAAATGTGTACTATAGTATAATGTGATTTATAGTTTTATGAATATTATTAACTTGTTAGTTAGAAGTTAATGTTAGTTGTGTCCAAATTGTTGCAAAATATATTATTGTTATTGGACAATTTACTTCCTAGTACATATAAAGATGCTAAAAACTTATTAATTGATTTGGATGTTGATTACAGAGTATATCATGCATGTTTAGATCCTCTAGAGTTGACAAAAAATATAATTCCATGTGTCTAAACTTCAAAACAAGTCACTATTGCTTATATGTAAAGGGAAAAATTGCTTCATAAAAAGTGTCCCATAATTCTAAGATTTCAAAGCATGTTTCATTGTAAATATTTAGTTGGATATTGAATCCATGAATATGAGTCCCACTTTTTGGTGAATCATGGCAATGAAAACTTAAATTTTACATTTTTTAAAATTGAAGCTTTAGAAGGTACATATGCCTTATGAATTTTGACATGTAGTAAAAAAACAATTTGTAGGGAATTATGTTGTCTTTCCAAGGATATGTTTTTTGAAAAAATATTAATCAAATTTAGTGTTCTAAGTTTGTATTTAGGTAAATCATTGTCCTTGTAAAATTCAGAAATAATTAACAAGTGACTTTTGTCAGTAACATAGTTAGAGAAAATGTTAGTAACATAATTAAGATATATTTTGAGAAACATTAAGTGATTATATAAACTCCAAGCCTGCATAGATTGATAAAACAAAACAAAAAAATTAAAACATGCAACAAATTGGTTAGGTTTTCGCTGATGCTAAAGAAGTAAAGGCACATGAGGTTGTATCTGAAATTGTACCAAAAGCATTCTCTTCATTTGAAAAATTAGGAAAACCTAATATCCAAGTTTATTGCCATATAATTACACTTTCTATTGCATCTCCAAGGAGTTCAAGAAGTTTAATGTTGATAGCAATGTCAAAAATTGCTCCATGTTTCAAGAAAAAACATTGCTAACCCCAACCCACTTAATCTACATGGATAAAAACACCCATTGCCAACCCCACCTCAAGGAGATTTTCCTATTTTTTCACCTGATTGGATAATATATCCAAGAAGACATATGGGTCGGTTTTTAAGTGTATGTGATATTCATTTTATTAAACATGATGATGTAATGGTCAGAGTCTTTCTGTAAAACTTGATAGGTCCCTCCTATGAATGTTATCTTTCTTTAACAATTCAATCAATTGAATCATTTGATGACTTAGAAAGTATGCTCATGACTATGTATGCACCACTAAGTGGATACCATACTCTACTTACCCAATTTACCCAAATACATCTCAAAAAAGGAGAAAGAATCAGGGACTTCAATTTACAGTTCTTTAAGAACTTGAATCAAATTCCAGAAGAAAAACAACCAAATTCTCTTGTCATATTCAGATGTTATATGAATTCCATGACTTTAAATGTGAATTATGCAATCATAGCTTCAAAAATAAATGATTTACATGTGGAAAACTAGAAGGAAACAAATATGGAATAATATATGTTAGAGACCAATGTTGATCTTGAGATTATTGTTAGAAAGGTGCAAAGAAAAATTACCAATTTATCAATGTCACCTTAAGGACCATATACTTCTAGAAGTTCTAAAAATAGGGGAATTGGTGGAGGAATTCTTCAAGATGTTCCCCCTAATGCGAGAAACAATCTTGGAGCTTCCCAAGAAACAAGACATAAGCGAGAAATGGTTGGAATGAGAATAATGATTAGACAAATAGAGATTGAGATTACATTAATTTAATAGACTCGGGAGAGGTGAAAATATTGTTCCACCAAATCCAAATATGAGATCTCCATTACAAGATCAGAGAATAAGAAATGATATAGTTGAAGAATATAGATTAAGAGTACCCTGAGTTCCAAATCCAAATGTTGTTGTGTTAGAAGAAATCATAGGAGAAGGAATTTTTGAAAACTTTGATCAAGAAATTGATGTTAAACAAGATCAAGTTTTGGTATGAGTACAAATGGATGAAGGATCATCACCTGTTTATATATTTTATGAACAAGAATATATTGAGTTTTCAAAAAGATAATGTTGTTCAGACCAAAACACAAGTAAATAAATTCAAGACCAAGGAGCAACTTGAAAATGAAAAGACAAAATATAATCCTCTAGAAACATCAAAACAACAACGAGTTTTTAATCAAAGAAATACTACAATGCAAATGAATTACAATTTTTTTGATGAGCTACCCAAGCTCATAATTACATTACCACTCATGAAGGTAGTTAACATACCACACTAAAGAGAAAATATTTTGAGGATATTGGATGATACAAATTCAAGAATAGAAGTAATCGTGATGACTACAAGGAAACAATAGAATGTTTCATTAGTAATACCAAGGGGCAAAGTTCCACCATTTTATATATCCATAGAAAATCATGATTTTACATTACATAATTGTCTATTGGATAGTGAGGCCACTAACAACATCATCCCACTATAAGTGATGGAAGAAATAGGAATGGAATGCATAAAAGACTATGAAACGAGTGAGATAATATATGAAATAGATTGAATAAAAGTCCCATCCTATGGTGAAATAAAATATTTATGTGCATCGATAAGTGAAACACCTCATATTACCATAGTTTTCACTATTATAGTTGTTGATTTTCCACAAGCATATGGTGTTGTATTGGGGAGGTATTGGCTCTCATCAATTGGAGGATTTATCACAAATGATGGAATTTGCATGATGCTTCCAAATAAATATTGGACTATGATCAGAGTTCCTTGAGATTATAGAAAGATAAATATCATTTAAGAAAAAGGAAAATGAAGTAATGCAAAATTATGTTGATGCTGGAATTAGAAATTATGTTGTTTTTTGTGCAAAACATATATTTTTTCCTAAACATGATGAAGAAAATTCTTTCCAAGCTTTTTGGAAAATTTCATTTGATGGAGTTTGTTCTAAGTCAAGAAATGGAGCTGGTGTTTTTTTCAAAATCCCTCAATTTGGTATCTATACACATGCCATCAGATTGGAATTCCCATGTACCAATAATGAGGTATAATATGAATTATTAATTCAAGGAATGATTCTTTCTCTTCAAATGAAAGTAGAAAATCTGGTGGTAACTAGGGACTCATAGTTGGTTATCAATCACATCAAGAAGATTTACAGAATCAAGAAAAAAAAATTGAAACATTATGCAAGAAGAGTTTGCGAACTCATGGATTCTTTTAATTCTTTTAATATCTCCTTCATTCCTAGAGAAAAGAATCAAAAGAATATTCATTGGGAGTAGTTGCATCTCTTTTTAAATCATAATATTCTCATAGTCATAGTACTTTTTATCTAAAGACAATTTTTCGGTCTTCAATACTTGATAATCAAGAATACTTGCAAGTTTTTGAAAACACTGAACATATTGCAAGCTTCCTCATTGATAATGAATCAATTTCATTGAATGATTCATAAGAGAGATAATATTCCCAAAGCAAAATTCATAATCAAAATCTTGTACTCTCTCCTAAGAACTATGTCAGTTTGGTATCTCTTTTTACAAGAGATGACCAAACAAAGGTTTTAGATCCAAAAGAAGAATCATTTGCTAGGAAGGTTCAAGAAACACAAAAAATCAACATTGGTACTCCTAGTTCTCCAAAGTGCATAAATATTCTTACTAGTTGCACCACTAAATAAGTTGATCAATATACTAAGTTATTCAAATAATTTCAGGACATTTTTTCTTGGAGTTATAATGATTTAAAATAATATGAAAACTACATATTCCATCATGTCAAACCACTGAAAGAGAGATCAAAACATTTCAATAAAAAAATTGAGAATGATAAATACTAAGATAAAACCTATACTGAAGATAGAACTAGAGAAACTAAAAATGGTTAGTATAATTTCTTTTATTATAAATTGAGAATGACTCTCAAATATTATGGTAGTAAGTGTAATGACCCCTTCGTTATGACTACAAGTGAAGCAAAAGATGCAAATTTTTCTTTTTTTCTTTTTAACAGGTTGACAACAACAATTACAGCTAGACAACACAGCTGACGGCGAGCACCACGCCCATCGAATAGGAAATAAACATCTATGAATCCACACACTAGAACAAGAGCAACTAGGAGAAACATGCGTAAACAACAAGGAGAAAATACTACCCGCCTGACACAAACATGACCACGCCTACAAGCTAAGGGACAACATCCCCATCATGACACAATGACCCCGATGACCATTTGACTAGAACCTAGATGGTGCGCAACCAATGCATGATGGTGTTCAACCCAAGCGTCAATAACAAACTTACAATGAACAACAATACTCACACGGAAGGAACAGATTCTAACCAAGTTATCATTCGCCTGTATCCAATGGGGCGCACCATGATCCCTTCATCAGGACTCATGTCATCCCTAGGTGATAGGTGCGGTGATAACCCTGGTGCTACCTAACTTATCTGGACCAAGTATTGAAGATAAATTCGACACACCAAGGGCCTAAATAACTGACAGGAAGACTACGCCTATGCCCCTAAGAAACAGGTAGAAACAAAGAAAGAAGACATCTCTCAACAAAGCGCAATCCAATAAATGATTCATTGACGACCAAGAAGCCCCAAGGTTAAGCGAAAAGTCTAGGCCCGAAGGGTAAACTATTGTAACCAACCATCCTATAACTCAACATTATGACTTGTCTAACCAAGAAATCCTATTATTTGATAAAAGTCCACAACAAATGGTATGGATTTTATTAGTAAAAAAAGTGTTAATATTTCCCTTGAACAACAAACAACCTTTATTTTCCTCAAGCTCTATGTAGCGTCCTCTAACCATGATTACCTGCACACACACAATCAGCTCAATCAACAACCAAATAATCAAATACAATCATGTTAATGGAAGCCGTAGCGAATCCCAAGTCGCGGGTCGAACCCGCTCTGATACCATTTGTAACATCCTCCTCATTACGACAACCATTCTAGTAACAGATGCAAAAAAAAAAATTGTTTAAGGTGTGTGCGCACGTGTAGAAGTAACAACACACTTAACTGTACGACGCCACTTGACAACCAACCAGATGCAACCACGATGTTCAACACAAGAAGAGTGAAGGCACACAACGAGTAACTGCACAATATACGGCCCTAGGCACAAGGCGCACAACACAAACAATAAGACATTCTGGGGGCGCACAGTAAAAATACAGAGGGAAAAATTCATGGTGTTCGGGTTACTAGTTTCTTCTTGAGCAGTCGGCCAGGAGCCTGTCTAATCTTATTTCGAGAAGACATAAGACTAAACTCCCTGCTTTCGTGTGCAGAAATAGTAACCCTAACACCATGAATTTTTCCCTCTGTATTCTTACTGTGCGCCCCCAGAATGTCTTATTGTTTGTGTTGTGCGCCTTGTGCCTAGGGTCGTATATTGTGCAGTTACTCGTTGTGTGCCTTTAGTCTTCTTGTGTTGAACATCGTGGTTGCGTCTGGTTGGTTTTCAAGTGGCGTCGTACAGTTAAGTGTGTTGTTACTTCTACACGCGCGCACACACCTTAAACAATTTTTTTTTTTTGCATCTGTTACTAGAATGGTTGTCGTAGCGAGGAGGATGATACACTCGAATCACTCCAAGAATAAGTTAGTTGAGGTAATTATTTATTACGTCTCACCCATTATGCACTAATTCTCTACCACCTAAAGATATTATATATCTTGATCGCATACTAGCCTTAATATCTCATATAAATGCTATGCTGCTAAATAAAATAAATGTTCCAATAAAATAGTTGTTCCTGATCAATGTATCCGTTAAACCATCAATGTAGTGCCATCTGTTTTCCATGGTTAACATTTATATAACAAAACAAAATTAGCAAGAGTTTAACTATAAATCCCAAACATGAAGGTTAATGTATCATTTGTTGTCGGTTGACTAAATGATGTAATTACTAAGGAATTGACCGGTGAATTGTTGTTCCATTATAAAATCGCTATCATAAGTTGGCTATGTGGATTCGTTGTCAACCTAGTAAATAGTTGTCTAAATAAGGCAAACTCGCAGTCATCTTTAAGGAGAAATCGTAGTATTTATAAAGGCAACTCATAGTCATCTTTATAATGGCAAATTCACAGTCATCTTAAAGGAAAAATCACAGTCTTTATAAAGGCAAACTCGTAGTCATATTGAAGGTAAATCACATTCTTTATAAAGGAAATCTCACAGTCATCTTAAAGGCAAAATCACAGTCCTTATAAAGGAAAACTCACAGTCATCTTGAAGGAAAAATTACAGTCTTTAAATGGAAAAATCACAGTCATCTTAAAGGCAAAATAACAGTCCTTATAAAGGAAAACTCACAGTCATATTGAAGGCAAGATCACAGTCTTTATAAAGGCAAACTCACAGTCATCTTGAAGGAAAAATCACAGTCTTTATAAAGGCAAACTCACAGTCATATTAAAGGAAAAATCATCGTCCTTATAAAGGAAAAATCAAAGTCATCTTGAAGGAAAAATCACAGTCTTTAAAATGACAAACTTGTAGTCATCTTAAAGGAAAAATCATAGTCCTTATCCTTATAAAGGCAAACTTGAAGTCATCTTGAAGGAAAAATATCAGTCTTTAAAATGGCAAACTCACAGTCATATTAAAGGCAAAATCACAGACCTTATAAAGGAAAACTCCCAGTGATCTTGAAGGAAAAATCACAGTCTTTATAAAGGCAAACTCGCAGTCAAATCAAGAATTACTTCGTGGCTTAACTAAACGTTGGAGACACAGACCCAAAATGAAAATGTAGCCCATGTTAATTTCCATCGCCATGGGTCTTATCATTAAAAATGCGTAGGTACAATAATAATGGTTTAAGTGTTGTTGGTAAGGATATCAATGGAAAATTGATAACGTTACCATAAAATAAACTGCAGATATACTCAATCGATACAGAGAAAAATGAAAACTGATAATGCTATCATAAATTAAAATGCAGATAAAATCAATAGATATCACAGAAAAAATAAAAATTCATAACGCTACCATAATGAAATATATTAGCCATCTAGAGTGGTAAGTTCGTAGTCTAAGGAAAGGTGAAGACGCAGTCCAATAAGAGGGTAAATCGTTGACTGAAAAAGGGTAAATCTTGGTCAAGTTGAAGGTAAGTTGTTGTTGGTAAGATGGTAAAACACAGAGTTAAAGAAGAACTCAGATGGTATTACGCGGTTTGCAGAAGGAAAGGATTAACAATTGCAGGAGTACTCATTTGCAAAGGTGCAAGGAAAACCATCAGTCAACCAAGAACAATCAACATGGGTAGACAGTTGGGCAGAAGCATCCATCGCTCATCATCCATGCACATAAAATTAGGGCATTAGGATCTATAGGTCTATTAACACCGAAGTGACGACCATCAATTTGGCTCCTGGTCGACTGCTCAGGCGAGGACTTATGAGCTACGGACGAGGGCGAAGTAAGAAGCACGAACTCATCACAAAATCAATAAAACCATAGGGCTGCCACAACATGCAAGGATCGAAAGCCAAGGGAATCAATCAACAGGGAGATTAAGGCTATGAGGAATTAAGTTATCAATTAAAATGCTAAGTCAACACTATCTTTACCCAATTGAAATACAGAATTGAAAGCATGAGGTATAATAAGAATATACCATGCAGAATCAAGTAAGTGTACCGTAGCCCAAGTCATCCACTTTGATTCGTTCTCCCACGTGCTATGTGTAGCTCCCTCTTTTCGACCGATGAGACTTCACCGGTAGCTCCTAGCCAATGCTAGGGGTACTCTTCTTCCCCCTTAGCCCCCTGACCCACAAAGGGGCCACACACACTGACCAGAGATTAGCTAGCTCCCAACTCACCTCGCAAGGCCGAGCTACTACTCCTCATCGAGATGGGTATCCCAACTCCCATAAGCTAAGTTATTCAAGTCTAAAATTCTGCAGCATAACGTTACAGATTAGAGAGGAGATCCATCATCGTCCTCCTCCCTCCTTTATATAGAGTTTCTAAGTCCTTTACTTTCCCAATCTCCCATTTAATTTATTGTTCAATAATTTAATTCATAAAAATCCTCCCCGTACATGTGTCACCCATCCCCTTCATTGCACCATAATTTAATTTAATTAATTAATTATTTACTCCTATTTCACTCACCCACCTAAAAACATTCCTAGAATCGCTCCTAGGTGTCCCCATATTCCCTTACACATTTTAATGACTTGCCCTCTTACTAATTGACTTGTTGAGTTTAGTTTAGAAAGTTTGTAAATGCTAGATACCTTATTAAGTTAGTCTTTCTGCTTTTTCCTTGTGTTTCCCCTTTCTTTTTATGTTTCTCGCTTTTTCCTAGTTTCCCAATTCTTTTAAATTTCCCTCTTTCCCTTTTCATTTAAAACTCAAATTGCCAAGAATAGAAAACTACCTTTTTCCCCTTTCTCTTTTTAATTAATAATTGTTTTTAATTAGCATATGTAACAAAACAATTATTTCCCCTTTTTCCCCCTTTTTAAATTTTATCCCCCAAAAGTTTTTTTTATAAATTAATTGATTTGTTTACCCCCTTCTCCTCACATGATTAATGATGATTACTTTTATTGTTTATTTATTTATATTTTTATATAAATATATATATTTTTATCACAAGTATCACTTACCTAGATTTTAATTTTCGAGTTTGGGCGACATTTTATTATGAAAATTGTTTTTAAATCTTTCTTATCAAGTTATTCATTCTAAGGTCATCTAGGTTTATTCATTTATTATTTAACAACGCGATGTGCCCTTCAATATGTACTAGGTTCTCCAAGGGTGCCACTCACTTCATTTTGTTTCCTTTGCGCGACATGCCCTTCAGGATGCACTACGTGCTCCAAGGGTGGCACTTGTCTCTTTCTATTTTTCTTGCACGACGTGCCCTTCAGGATGCACTATGTGCTCCAAGGGTGACACTCGCCTCTTGACTGACTTGGTAGACATAAAAAACCGCTGGAGTCAATACTCTGCTAGGTGATCTTGTGGGAGACTAAGGGCCTATAAGGAATAAGTCCCCTTCTTTATTGTGTGCCACTTAAAATCACCGTGAGCGACTATCATAGTCTGCCCTCACGACATCATGGGTCTTCTCGAACTAGGTAGTCATTAACCTACAGTTCAATCCACGACGGGAGTGCTAGTAGGATATGGCAGGGTTGTTGTCCACACCTTTCCCTCAACATATCTAGTAGTTGTGCGTGACCCCTATACTCCACATGTGAGTTTGGTCGACAAGCTATCATCAGCTTGCATCATCAATGAATCATGTCAGAAATAATATCCATAATCATATCATCTAATAATATGCACAAATGTCATATATACAACAATCAAACCACCAATAGTCCACTCCCTGACTTGATCTGGAGTCCAAGGGGTTTCGTCAATGCCTCTGCATCCTCAAGGTCCAAAATCATGCACACTCAGGAAAACCAAGTTAATAGCACATGTCCATGTTAATACATCAAAATAACATGTCATCAATCCATAATGCCTCATAATCATAATCAAATGCCCAATAGTATAATAATGTGGATCACTTGCAAGCAAGTGTCCTCAAAGAATAAGTTCGCTCAGTGCACTCAAGAGCGGGATGTTACAGTAAGAAAGAAGAATGGTGAAATTATCCTTTTTATTGATTTCAGAGATATCGATCAAGTGAGCATACAATATAATTACCCACTACCCAATATGCAGATGTTGTTGCAACAGGTTACTGGTTCTTCACTAATGTCTATGTTGGATGGATTTTCAGGATACAATCAAGCTATTGTAGTTGAGGAATACTGACCAAAAACATCGCTTATAACACCATGGAGAACATATGCTTATGTTCAAATGCCATTTGGATTAAAACAATGCAGGCACAACATTCCAAAGAGAAATGAACCATGCTTTCAAAAATATAATTGGAAAATTTATGGCAGAATACCAAGCTGATTTAATAGTTCATTCAAAATTAAGAGAAAGATATATTAAGCATATCATAAAAGTCTTGAAATGTGTAGAATGTATGGAATATCTTTGTATCCCAAAAAGTGTTTGTTTTTCACAATAGAAGGAAATCTCTTAGGTCATATTGTGATAAAATAAGGAATAGATATTGATCTAGAGAGATACAATGCAATAAATGACCTAAACCCTCCTACATCAAAAAAGGGAGTACAATCTTTTGGAAAAATAAACTTTGTTCGAAAGTTTGTTCCAGATTATGCTACAATTTTTATGCCAATAAATAATCTCTTAAAGAAAGATCCGAAATTTGAATGGACACCATATATTCAAAAATATTTCATAGAAGTCAAACATGCCATCATTGTTTCCTCTGTTCTAGTTAGCCTGACTTTGATGAAAATTTTGTATTGTACTCATACACTTCTAAGAAACCGATGCCTCCATCCTTACTAAAAAAATTCAAAGACTTAAAGAACTTGTAATTGCATTCAAGAGTAAACCTTACATGATTATGAACTAAATTATTCAATACTTGAAAAACTATCTCTCTCTCTGGTAAAACAAATATCTAATTTTAGGACCTACATTTTATCAACTCACACCATTGATTATGTTCCACACTCACTAGTAAATATGTTACTAAATCAACAACTTAGAGAAGGTAGATGGGAAAAGTGGTTAGAAAAAATTCAATAATATTATTCAGATATTAAACCTTCGAAAGATATTAAGGGGCAAGGATTATGCAAATTCATGAAGGGAATTGAAGCTATGCACATTTATCCTCCCAATGGATTTGATGGAGGGAACAAGTTTATAAAACTCATAATGGCATAAGGACATAATATTCTATATGAAATTTGGCCAATTCCTTCTTGAAATGTCTTCCAAAGAAATGAGAACTAGTCTCAGGAGTTCTTTTTCGAAGTAAATTTCATGGGCTTAGATTTCTTAAAATCCAAAGAAATACTTCAAGAATTTCATAGTGGGGTTTGTGGTGGAGAATTTTTTCCATTTGTAACAACTCATAGAATCATTTTGGATGGCTATTATTTGCCAACTATAATAAAATATGCTTATGAATTGATTCAAAAATGTGTTCCATGCCAAAAAAATTCAAAAAACATGAAAAGAGTTGCGATGTCATTACAACATTATATTATCACTGCAACTGGTTACTTTACTAAGTGGAAAAAATTTGTGTCTTTAATAAATGCATACTCTGAGTATTCGATTCATTTTCTAAAAGAAAATATCCTGTCAAGATTTGGTGTACCAAAAAAATTCATAATAGATAATGGCTTGATCTTCATTGCGTAAAAATTTTAAAATTTATGTGGATACTATGGAATCATCATGGGACAATCATCTAATTATTATCCATAGGGAAATGGTTTGGATTAGTCAAAAAACAAAACATTAATTCAATTTCTAAAGAAGACAAATGAAGACAACTGTAAGAGTTGGCATAAAAAATTGATAGATGCACTCTCGAAAAATCGTATTACTCCAAAGGATAGTACTGGACACTCCCCATATACTTTAGTGTATGGAAGAGAAGAAATATTACCATTACATTTGGAATTGACTGCTCTTTTCTCTTACTATAAGTGTTGAAAATGAAGAAGAACAATCGTCGATGAAAAAATGATATCATGAAATCATGCAACTTGAAGAACAAAGAAAAAAAGTAATGTTGGCAATAAAAAAAGACAACAAGTGGTCAAAAGACGCTTTGACAAGAGCACTGCTTCAAAGGATTTTAAAAAATATCAACTATTGTTTTATGGGGTGAGTGCACAAAGTTGATGGACGAAGAAGTGGCAATGGGGTGCAAAGGAATGCGCACATGCAGGAATGTGTTGACATTCCTATAAACACACACACATTACTAATCCTACATCCTTAGTGCTCACCAAACCGCCACAAAAAATTTCCAACTCGGATTATTGAGGAATGTGCATGTCTTCCTAAGAAAGATGTGTTTAGGAACATGCACACATTCCTAAAAAATAATTTAAATTAAAATAATATGCATGCTTTAGGAATGTGCACATGTTTCTAATGCATGTGTGCATTATTAGGAAAATGAACATGCACATGTTACTATTAACATAAAATATCCCTCTCTCTCTCTCTCTATTTATCTATTTCTCTCCCCCCCTTCTGCCCCCCTTTCCCTTCCTCCTTATATATTCCTCTCTCTCTCTCTCCAACCACTCTCACCCCTTATCTCACTTATTATCTCCACTCATTTCTCCCCCTCTCCCTTTATCTCTACCCCCTATTCACCACTCTTCTTGTTTCCTTCTTTCCCTCTCCCTCTCTCTCTCCCATTGTCCCCCACTTCTCTCTCCCTCTATCTCTCTACCCCAC
>ML785539.1:123948-141274 GCA_009831015.1 Picea engelmannii | reverse complement strand
GTTCTATTTGTTGAAGACTTGAATCATAATCTACTCAGTGTTAGTAAAATGTGTGATCAAGGATACACTCTTACGTTTGATTCCCGAAAATGTAAAATCAGAGAAAATAACTCAGGAAGATTGGTTGCAACTGCAACAAGAAGTCCGAAAAACATATACATCCTAGACATGAAGAAGAGAGAGAAGACAAAAGCCACAAAAAATGATTCTAAGGAAGAAAAATTCCCAAAGACCAAAAATAAGGATGAAGTATTATTGGGTGCCACATGTTCAGGGGGAGCAGCCCCAAAGAAGAGAGTTACATTTTTCCATTAAACTTAGGGGGAGAAACCCTAACCTTTGACATTGATGTCAAAGGGGGAGAGAAATTGGGATCATGATGATAGGGGGAGCATGAGTGTTGCCATCAATGATAAAGGGAGAAATTGTTGGAAGATTGGTTATTGTCATTGATGTCAGCCCTAGTCATGGGTTTTGGACTACAAGATTGATAAAGGTATCTGAACATGAAGGAAAATGCACATGCATATACAACACCCATGAATGGATAATATACATCATGTTGTTTTTGGTGGTATCTGGCACGTCATGTGGATCCTCACGGTTGAGGAGAAATGAATTTTTGAAGATGACAAAGTGAATTGAATAAGGAAGTACATGTAGGCCCTGAAGATAATTAAAGAAAATAATTACAAAATAAGAAAGTGTCAGGTCAGCCCTAATGTTAAAATGAAGTGACATAAATGGTATAAATAAACATCATTAGACATTCATTTTGATACAAATCGAATTTCAGAGGAAATAAGAAGTAAAGAATGTTGGATTTCAAGGGAGGATGAAGTCTTTTGGTGATGTGTTCTACGATATGTTATTTTCAGGTCATCTTACCATTTTTTCTATAACTTATTTTCTAGAACGATTCATATGGTGAAATCTCTATGGTATTGAGAAAACATATCAAGGTACCTCTGGTAAAAATTTCAGCTCTTGATTCACTATAATTATGGAGATACACTCTGTGGAAGATAGGGTTTGTGACCAGTCCTGAAGCTAGTCAATAAACACGTGTTCCGGGTAATACAGTCATAACTTCTTCATCAAGAATCTAAATGAAGTGGGAAAAATTTCATTGGAAATATTACAGACTCTAGCTTCTTGTGTGTGATTTTTAGAATCAGAAGTTAATTATTGAGCACAGATCACTCTGTGCAATTTCACTCTCCTGAATAGACCATAATTGAATAAAGTCTACCATTCTCTCTATAAACTCTTTTTGGGTAGGATTCAAGGAGTGAAAATTGGAGGAGTTTCATATAATACATTGATTAATATTATCTATAGGATCAAATTACTCCAAGAATTGAATAATTGTAGAAATTGAAGAAGTCTCAGGAAGCATTATCAAGTTCTATGTAATGATTGGTTGATGGTGATGATTTAATGTAAAGTTTTATTATCTCTCATATATTCTTGGGTGGAAGGAAGGGGCAAGGATGGAGAGTTCAAATCTCTCTTGATATTGGAGGATTTTATCTTCCTCTTGGAGGTTTATCCCTTCCTTTACACTTGGAAGCTATAGCTATCTTTGGAGGTCATTACTCTTATATTATGGTGTATTTGGAGGTCATTTCTCATATATTGTGCATGGTGTATTATGGTGTATTGGTGTAACTCTTATACTATTGTTCATTTCTCTTTGGATGTAGTTGAATGATTTAATTATAAGTTGAAAAAGGTTTTAAATTTTACTTGATACTGATTCACCCCCCTCTCAGTATGAATAGGGGGTGGGAGAGAGAGGGATAGTTTGGGAGAGAGAGATATGCGGAGAGGGAAATCGAGAGGGAGGGTGATACAAAGTGAGAGGGACATATGGGTAGATGAGAGAGAGAGGGAGGAGAAGAGAGGGGTATATGAAAGAGATAAAGAAGAATGGGGAGAAAGAGGTGGATATGATATGGAGAGGGACGGAGGGGTAGAGAGAGAGAATGGATGGAGGGAGAGACACATAAGAGATAAAGGGGGGAGAGTAGGTGGGAGAGAGAGGGAAACATAGAGAGAGGGTGTAACATCCTTCTCTGGCACACTGAGAAAACTTATTCTTTGAGGACACTTGCTCGCAAGTGATCCAAACTATTATGAAATTAAAACATTTGTCCTTGATTATGATGCGTTATGATAGATGACATGATGTTTTACTTCATTGACATAGACATGTGCTATTGACTCGGTTTTACTGAGTGTGAAGGGATTTGGACCTTTAGGATGCAGAGGCATCGACGAAACCCTTGGACTATGGATCGAGTCAGGGAGTGTGCTATTGGGGTTTGATTATTNACATCTGATTAGATGATATGATGTGGACATGTTTTGAAATCATTGTTGATGATGTAGGTTGATGATAGCTTGCCGACCAGACTCACATATGGATTAAAGGGGCCACACACACGACTACCAGAGAGGTTGAGGGAGAGGGGTGGACAACAGCCCTGCCACAGCCTACTAGCACTCTCACCGTGGCTCGAACTGTAGGTTAATGATTACCTAGTTCAAGAGGACCCACGATGCCGCGAGGGAAGACTGCGACAGTCACTCATGATGATTCTAAGGGGCACGCAATAAGGCGACGACCTTATTCCTTTGAAGCCCTTAGTCTCCCATAAGTTCACCTGGCAGAGCGTTGACTTCAGGGGTTATTGATATCTACCAATCAATCAAGAGGTGAGTGGAACCCTTGGAGCATGCGGTGCATCATGAAGGGAACATTGCGCAAAAGAAACACAAGAGGCGAGTGGCACCCTTGGAGCAAGTGGTGTGTCCTGAAGGGCACGTTGCGCAAAAGAAACACTAGAGGCGAGTGGCACCCTTGGAGCACGTAGTGCATCCTAAAGGGCACATCGCGTTGATGATGTCAAAGGAACGAACCTATATGACCCTAAGACTAATATCTCATTAAGAAATTTTAAAACAACTTCCCTAATTAAAATGTCGCCTAGTTCAAAATCTAAGTCCTAAGTCTAAAACTACCCTATGGGTAAAATTTTGTCTACCCGTAAGAAATTATCTCTCTAAAAATAAAATAATAAAGTTTAAAATAAAAACCACTTAAGTAATACTTGTCGACTTCATGAATTTTTGGGTAAAATGAAGAGAGTAAGAACTTAAATAAAATATGTGGAAAAAAGGGGCGGGGGGGTAAAGAAGAATTTAATTATTTAACTTGTGAAAGTGTAAAAGATATTAAATTATTAATAAAAAAGAAAAGGGGTTAATTTGCGCAACTGCCATTTTGGCTCTAATTAAAAGGGGAAAGAAGGGAATAATAAAAAATTAGGAAACTAGGGAATGGAGGTGACATAAAAATGGAAAGAGGGAACTTATGGTAAAAAACAAGAGGTCAACTTAGTAAAGAATATGCATTCAAGAACCTTCTAATTTTGAACTGACTTAGCATTTTCATTTTAGGGAAAGTATTTAAAACCTGTAAGGGAATCTAGGAACACCTAGGAGTAAATTTAGGAGCAACTCTAGGTGGATGAGGGAAATGAGACCATTATTAATTTAAATAAAATAATTATTGGAGGAAAGTGGGGGATGGATGACACTTGTGTGAAGGAGAATTTATGGAAGATTTTTATTAGAACTTAAAATTTAATGAGAATTTTTTTTTGAAAAGTTCTAAAATTCTATAAAAGAGAGAGAGGAGAAGGAAGAAAGGGGATCGGCTATTAGCGTAACATTACGCTGTCGGATTTGTGACTTGACTGATTACTTGTGGGGAGTTGAGATTTCCCAGCTCGGATAGGAGTGATAGCTCGGCCTTGCGAGGCGAGCTGGGAGCTAGACGTACCATCTAGATATTGTGTGGCCCCTTTGCGGCTCAGGGAGCTAAGGGGGAAGCATAGTACCCCTAGCATTGGCTGGGAGGTACTGGTGTAGTATCGATGGTCGGAAAGAAGGATTGCATGGAGCACGTAGACGTCACCCGGAGCAGGCGATCAGACAACAATATGTTTTTCATTTTGCATGATAGAAGGTATTAGGACCTTGGTCCTCTCTTAATGTTATCAACATTTTTATATTGTCTTGTGAGATGAAAACTACTTGGCTTAAATCTGCGTGGTTCTGGTTGATGGACTGGTTTTTTTTTGCCCGTGTTGTTGAGGTGCATTGGAAAAAACAAAAGGATATATATATATATAATACCTATGTCATTTTCTTTTATAGATCAAATTTTCTGTAATGGAAAATTTGTTCTGCCATATATATATATATATATATATATATATATATATATATATATTACCGTTGTTAATGAAATAGTTAAAAAATAATAAATTTGAATTCATTATGGAAATTGTTGTATGGGCATTTTCGTTTTGTAAAATTTAGTTCTGAGAATTCATTCTGGCAATAGGTGTATTGGCATTTTCGTTTTTGGTAAAATTAGTTCAAAGAATTCATTCTGCAATGGGTGTATTGGCATTTTTGTTTTGTAAAATTAGTTATGAGTATTCGTTCTGGAAATGAGTGTATTGGCATTCCGTTTTTGTAAAATTTAGTTCTGAGAATTCATTCTGGCAATGAGTGTATTGGCATTTTCATTTTGTAAAATTTGTTCTGAGAATTCGTTCTGGAAATGAGTGTATTGGCATTTTCGTTTTTGTAAAATTTAGTTATGAGAATTCGTTTTGGCAATGAGTGTATTAGCATTTTCGTTTTGTAAAATTAGTTTTGAGAATTCGTTCTGACAATGAGTGTATTGGCATTCCGTTTTTGTAAAATTTAGTTATGAGAATTCATTCTGGAAATGAGTGTATTGGCATTTTTGTTTTGTAAAATTTGTTCTGAGAATTCGTTCTGGCAATGAGTGTATTTGCATTTCCGTTTTTGTAAAATTTAGTTCTAAGAATGTGTTCTGGCAATGAGTGTATTGGCATTTCCGTTTTTGTAAAATTAGTTCAGAGAATTCGTTCTGCAATGGGTGTCGGGCATTTTCATTTTGTATTGTTCTGTAAATTCGTCTCTGGCAACCTCTGTCCCTGACAAACACAGTTCTCCCTCCTTAAACTTTCATTGATTTCTAGATTGTCTCATAAAATATGCACAATGATTTATCTAATTTATGGATTGTCTCTTAATTATAGGCACAACGTTTCATCCTTGTTTTCTGGATTGTTTCTTAATTGTATGCACTAAAGTACCTGCAAGGATTTTAAATAACTTTTACTTGAAAATAATCCCATCCTTATGGTGACACTGTTTTCTTTTGATTATGCATTAACAACATTTCAACTCCTTCATATAGGGTAAATTCCCAGCTTTATATTTTGGTTTATGGTGACAACTATCCTTTGTTAATATTGCTACTTCCGTTTACCTTTATCCCTTTTGGATATTTACAGGTGTAGTAAAACTTTTATCCCTTGCCTCAGCCTTCAATTATTCATTAATACCAAAGATAGGCCAATAAGATATCCACTGTCTCGTATGTTTTCACCCTCTTTCTGTATAAATTTTATTTGGATAGATCTTAATATCGTTATTCCACCGTTATCTTTTATTTTAACTTTTAATTTATTCTAGCATGTTATATGGGGCATCGAAAATGGACATGATCTATCATAGTGTACAGTTTCATTATTATTGGATGAAGGGTATGAATATTGTAGAACCTTTTTAGATATCTTCACATGATTATGAAATGGTTTAAGTTTTTAAAAATGATTATTATTTTTAAATTGGTGAAGCCCATAGCACATATATAGAATACATAGTTCATAAAAGAACTAAACACAGTCAACAAAGTTAATTATGCCTCGTCACTATCAATGCAAGATGGTTGCTCAAGGAAACTTTCGTCTAATTAGGACTTCCACTCAGAAACCTACAACTATTTTCTAGCTAAGAGTTTCCAGCTATAAATGTTCTCTTCGTAAACATACAGAATTAATTCTTAATGGTAAAATTTAGAGTTGTATTATTGAATGGATAATCTAATTACGAAAATGATGTTAACGTTAATTAGTTCTTAGTTGTATTTCGATTATTAAGACTGTTGAATTAGATGACTATTATATTGATATTGATTAAATAGATAATGTTGAATGATAAAATTAAAGTTGTATGATTGATCAATTTAGAACGGTTAGTTTAGATATGAAAATGATGTTGATGTTAATGGTTCATTTAATTGTAATGTTCTTGCAATATGAAAAATGCTATGTTAGCATTTCATAACTTATGAAATGTAAGATCCTCCTTGTTTTATTTGCAATATTATTATAATGTAAGGTCATTGTAATTTATGGTTGAAACATGTAAATGTAATGTCCTTGCAATATAAAAAGGGCTATGTTAGCATGGATAACATATGAAATGTAAGATCATTTTTATTTTTATTTACAATGTTATTGTAGTATAAAAAGTAATGATATGGTTAATTTATCGTAACGTTAATTTAATTTTATTATTAGTGACAACATGTAAAAGGTAAGGTCCTTGAAACTAAGTACAATAAATTATTATGATTTAGTAAAAGGGGAATTTGAAATTAATTATATGTACTTATTTTTAAGGTTGGGTTGGTAACTCGTCAACTAACGGAAATTAAACTAAGTGATTGATCTGTACTTGATGCCATTTGAGTCGTAGGTAATTTTGAGTCTTAACTAATGGTATATTATTGTCGGTGTCCTTCTGACTTGCACCTTCCGTAGAGGATGTGGTCGTTCATTAACCTTTGTTGTACTTGGTTGTAAACAATTTATTGCTTGGTCTACTTGTGTCGAGCAGGATGTAGACACCTCCATCTTCCTTAGATCACTCGCCAGCCCTGAGACCTGAAATGGTTAAAATCGATGGGAACCTGGGCTTGAGCGTTGCTTATGTGTCTTGGAGGTCCTAACCATTGCAGGGTAGGACGGGCGGATAGTTAGTCTTTTTATTCTCGTCGATTGTTTGTCACCCTTTGCTTCTGGATGCTTGATGTGCATCTTAGATCGTTATGTTGTTGTTGTAGTTGCATGCGCCATGTTCATCATCGTATGGCGACGCAGAGTCGAATGTATTTATTATCCTAGTACACATGCGCACACACAAAAAAAAAATTATTAGCACTTGTTAAGAGGTTGGTCATCGTAACAAGGAGGAAATTTACATATGGTATCAGAGCGGGGTTCAACCCACGACTTGGGATCGCTACGACCTTTGCTGACATGATTTGATATTACTGTCGCTAATCGAGTTGATTGTGTGCGTGCAAATAATCATGGTTAGAGGACGTCATGGAGGCAGACGATGGGGTGCTAGGGGAGGAGGCGCGACGCCCCCAGTAGCATCCACGCCGGAGGGGTCTAACCCCTAGGGAGACAAGCAGGTTCTCGGATAGGAGCAGATAACAGTTGGTGATATATTCGGGATGATGATATCCTTTCAGCGCATGTCCGAGGCACTAATCAGTCGTTTGGACGGAGATGAGGCTAGGGTGTCAGCACCTGCTGAGGTTCCGCCGAGCACACCGGACGTTAATGGTAGAATTCATCACGAACTTGAGATGGTCAAATTTCCTGAGTTCTTTGGTGCCCCAGATGGCGCAGCTGCCGAGGCATGGTTGGAGAACATGGTGATGTGCTTCAGACTTCGCGATTATACCTCCAACATGAAGGTCCACATGGCGGTCTTCAAACTGAAGGGGAGTTCTCTTCTATGGTGGAAGATGCTCCTACCGCAGCTGAACATGGCCGTCGAAGACGTGTCATGGGAACTGTTAGAGGAACGGTTCTGAGAGAGGTACCTTTCAAAGGAATTCATTGAGCGTCAACTCAATGAGTTCAATGCCTTACGACAGGGAGGTTGTACGGTGCCCGAGTATGAGGCATGTTTTATGGAGCTGCTCTGGTATGCTCCGCACCTTAACATAGAGAAACTTAAGGTCAATCGATTTGTGTTCAACCTTAACAGAAGGCCCTCATAGCAGAGGAGGATCTTATCAGTGGGGGTCAGACCAGGACTCTAGCGAGACCAGTAGGGCGGGTTTCATATGGAACACAGCAGCACCAGACACCAGCGAGACATATGCTGGGATATCGTGGCTTCTATAGGGGATCCACTTTCACTACACCCCGACGACCACCACCTCAGTAGTGGACACCTTGTCGGGGACCACAACATCAACAACAATGTCGATCGCAATAGTAGCAGTTTAGGTCTGTTCAGCAGAATAGACCAGGGTACCAGGTCAGTGGGTCGTCATCTTCTACTTCGGGTACCAGGACTACTGGGTCGAAGAAGGGGTGTTTGACGTGTGGGGAGCCACACTACCAGCGCGACTGTCCTGTGGAGAGGGCCCGAGCATCTATATCAATAGGACGCACTACTGTGGGAGATAAGGGCAAGGCCCATCGGATTCATGCAGTGGTGAATAACTGCCAAGAAGAGCACCAGTCGACTGTGCTCGATACGACAGATACTGTCGCTGACTAGACCCTTAGTATTTTGATAGATCCTGGTGCTACTGAGAGTTTCATTTTTGGTGCAGCGTTAAAAAGGATTAAGGTAAAGGCAGTCGAATAGGATGAGTTTAGCTTCATGGAGATGGCCTCGGGAGCCAAACAGAAGGTTGGAGGAAAGGTTACGGGCTGTGCCCTTAACCTAGGAGAGTTTTCCATGAGGGCCAACTTGTACGTCACGATCTTAGGATCTTATGATGTCATAATTGGTATGGATTGGTTGGAATTGCATGAGGTGATACTCAACTATAAGATGAAATAGTTGAGCTTGGTTGATGATGAGGGACAACGACATGTGATTGTAGGACAGAACTAGGGAGTTTCCCTGAGGTTCATCTCTTCCTTACAACTATGGAAGAGTATGCGCAAGGGGTGCAAGCTTTATGTGATCCTTGCGTTAAACGAGAAGGGAGTAGCAAAAAGGTCTAGAACACCTTCCGGTGGTGAGAGATTTTGTGGACATATTTCTGGAGGAGTTACCTGAGATGTTGCCGAAGAGAGAGTTGGAGTTTACCATAGACCTAAAATCGGGGACTTAACCGATAGGAAGAATTCCTTATCAGATGTCCACCCGGGAGTTACAAGAGTTGAAAATGCAACTAAAGGAGTTGTTGGACCTGGGACTGAT
Organism: Picea engelmannii; assembly: GCA_009831015.1. Taxonomy (NCBI): domain Eukaryota; kingdom Viridiplantae; phylum Streptophyta; class Pinopsida; order Pinales; family Pinaceae; genus Picea; species Picea engelmannii. The sequence continues at coordinate 132,136 of ML785539.1, read as the reverse complement.
ACGTCCTAGTGTGTCACCATGGGGTGCACCGGTTATTTTCATATGAAAGAAGGACAGATCGTGGAGGCTTTACATTGACTACCGTCAACTGAACAAGGCTACGATTAAGAATCAGTATCCCTTGCCAAGAATTGATGATCTATTTGATCAAATGAAGGGTGCAATGGTGTTCTCCGAGATCGATTTGCGATCAGGGTGTCACCAATTGCGGATCAAGGAGGATGATGTCCCTATGACCACCTTTAAGATGAGGTTTGGACATTACGAGTTTACTATCTTACCATTTGGATTGACAAACACCCCAGGGGCATTTATGAGTTTGATGAATGGGGTGTTCCACGAGTACTTGGACAAGTTCTTCCAAGTATTCATTGACGATATTTTGATTTAATCTCGTACGATGGAGGAGCATGACGAGCACTTGTGCTTGGTACTACAGTGTCTGCGAGAGAACAAAATGTATGGGAAATTGTCCAAATGCTCTTTTTATCAATCGAGGATTCACTACTTAAGGCATGTCATCTCTGGAAAAGGTATCGCTGTGAATCCAACCAAGGTCAAAGCTATTATGGAATGGCTTGCGCCAATGAATTTCATGGAAGTGCGTAGCTTCATGGGTTTGGCAAGATACTATCGACAGTTTGTCAAGGGATTTTCGAAGATAGCAAATTCAATCACGGAATTGTAGAAGAAAAACAGGAAGTTTGTTTGGACCGAGAAATGTACGAAAGCATTTCGGAGGTTTAAGGAGTTGTTGAAGAAAACACCGATACTAAAGGTCCCAAACATGGATTCAGAATTCTTGGTATGCACAGACGCATCCAAGGAAGTTTTAGGCAGAGTCTTGATGCAAGACAGACGAGTGATTGCTTACATTTCGAGGAAACTGAGAAGGCATGAGGAGAACTACACGACGCACGATTTGAAGTTATTAGCCATCATATATGACTTGAAGGTTTGGAGACACTACCTTGTTGGATAGAAATTTGAATTAAAGACTGACCATTGTGGACTACAACACATTTTTACGCAAAGCGACTTGAACGCGTGACAACGACGTTGGTTGAAACTGCTTAGCGAGTATGAATTTGATATTACTTACATAAAGGGAAGAATGAACCAAGTGGCAGATGCTTTGATTCGGAGGCCATGCATCTTTTCAGTGTTGCCTCTTCAGATGAATCTACGTGAAAAGATTCTAACTTTACAGTGTGACGACGACTGGTACAAAGAGGTCGAAGGTTTTATCAGACATAACACAATGATGGTACCACGATATGAGGGATTTTCATTTGATGGCGATGGGTTATTGATGTTTAAAAGTCGGATTTACGTACCACCAAACAATGAGTTGAGGATGTTAATCCTGAGCGAGGCTCATCAAGCAGTTTACATGGCTCACCCAGGAGTCATGAAGATGAGGGAAGACCTTAAACCCTTATTCTTCTGGAAGGGAATGAAGGTTGACATAGTCAACTATGTAGCCAGATGTCTAGAATGTCAGGAGGTAAGGGCTAAACATAGACACCCAACAAGATTACTACAACCACATGCCATTCCAAAATCGAAATGGGAAGTTATTTTGATGGATTTTATTGTTGGATTTCCACTGACGGCACGGAGACATGACTCGATTTTCGTAGTAGTAGACACTTTGACGAAGAGTGATCACTTTATTCCTGTGCATACGACGTATCAGGCACCTGACGTAGCTATAATTTTCATTAGTGAGATTGTGAGGCTGCATGGCATGCATAAGAGGATTATATCTGATTGAGGATCGGTGTTTACTAGACGATTTTGGACGAGTTTCCAAGAAGCCTTGGGAACCCAACTTAACTTTAGTACTGCGTATCACCTAGAGACTGACGGACAGACTAAACGAACGAACCAGAACTTGGAGGACATGTTGCGCATGTATGTGATGGACCAAAAGAAAACGTTGGAAATAATTCTTTCCTCTAGTATAGTTCGCTTACAACAACAGTTACCAGAGCACCATTAAGATGGCGCCGTTCAAGTTTCTTTACGGGCGACCGTGTCAGACTCCCTTGAGTTGGTATCGGCTTGAGGATAGGGTCCTGGTGGGACCAGAAGCAATCCAAGAAATGGAAGAGAAAATGAAAACCATAAGACAAAGAATTAAAGAAGCACAGGATCGACAGAAGAGTTATGTCGATGCGCACCGAGTTGACCGTAGTTACGAGGTCGGTGATCGAGTCTTCTTGCGGGTTAAAAATCCTAAGAGTTTTATTAAGTTTGGGAAGAGAGATAAACTCTCTCCTAGGTTTGTGGGACCTTTCGAGATTGTGGAGAGAAAGGGGCTCGTGGCCTATCGACTAGCCTTTCCTGATTCATTGAGGCATATGCATGATGTTTTTCATGTATTTGTTTTGAGACATTATATTAGTGATCCACCACATGTGATTGACCTGAGTTCCTTGCAGGTATCAGACGAGGGAGCGCTCATGGATGAGCCGGTTTGCATCTTAGATAATCGTGTTTGACGGTTACGACGTCGAACGGTAGATCAAGTCAAGGTCTAGTGGGACAATTATAGTCCGCACTCGATGACCTGGGAGGACACATATGATATGCACCAGCAGTTTCCATTTTTGTTTGATAGATAGACTTATGATACTGTGATACAATTATTTCAACACTTATACTATGAAACTTCAGGACGAATTTTAGACCAAGAGGGGTGTATGTAACATCCCGCTCTGGCGCACTGAGAAAACTTATTCTTTGAGGACACTTGCTCGCAAGTGATCCAGACTATTATGATATTAAAACATTTGTCCTTGATTATGATGCATTATGATAGATGACATGATTTTTTACTGAATTGACATAGATAGGTGTTATTGACTCGGTTTTACTAAGTGTGCAGGGTTTTGGACCTTGAGGATGCAAAGGCATCGATGGAACCCTTGGACTCTGGATCGAGTCAGGGAGTGTGCTATTGGGGTTTGATTATTTTACTGTGATTTTAGTACATTTGATTAGATGATATGATGTGGACATGTTCTAACATGATTTTTGATGATGTAGGCTGACGATAGCTTGTCGACCAGACTCACATATGGAGTAAAAGGGCCACACACACGACTACCAGAGAGCTTGAGGGAGAGGGGTGGACAACAACCCTACCATAGCCTACTAGCACTCACGCCATGGATTGAACTATAGGTTAATGATTACCTAGCTCGAGAGGACCCATGATGCTGTGATGGAAGACTGCGACAGTCGCTCGCGATGATTCTAAGGGGCACGCAATAAGGTGGGGGCCTTATTCCTTAGACGCCCTTAGTCTCCCACAAGTTCACCTGGTGGAGTGTTGACTCCAGGGGTTATTGATGTCTACCAATTAGTCAAGAGGTGAGTGGCACCCTTGGAGCACGTGGTGCATCCTAAAGGGCACGTCGCGCAAAAAAAACACAAGAGGTGAGTGGCACCCTTGGAGCACGTGGTGCGTCCTGAAGGGCACGCCATGCAAAATAAACACTAGAGGCGAGTGGCACCCATGGAGCACGTAGTGTGTCTTGAAGGGCATGTTGCATTGATGATGTCAAAGGAACAAACCTAGATGGCCCTAAAACTAATATCTCATTAAGAAATTTTAAAACAACTTCCCTAATTAAAATGTCACCTAGTTCATAATCTAAGTCCTAAGTCTAAAACTACCCTAGGGGTAAAATTTTGTCTACCCGTAAGAAATTATCTCTCTAAAAATAAAATAATAAAGTTTAAAATAAAAACCACTTAAGTAATACTTGTGGACTTCATGAATTTTTGGGTAAAATGAAGAGAGTAAGAAATTAAATAAAATATGTGAAAAAAAAAAGGGGGGGTAAAGAAGAATTTAATTATTTAACTTGTGAAAGTGTAAAAGATATTAAATTATTAATAAAAAGGAGAAGGGGTTAATTTGCACAACTGCCATTTTGGCTCTAATAAAAAGGGGAAAGAAGGGAATAATAAAAAATTAGGAAACTAGGGAATGGAGGTGACATAAAAATGGAAATAGGGAACTTATGGTAAAAAGCAAGAGGTCAACTTAGTAAAGAATCTGCATTCAAGAACCTTCTAATTTTGAACTAACTTAGCATTTTCATTTTAGGGAAAGTATTTAAAACTTGTAAGGGAATCTAGGAACACCTAGGAGTAAATTTAGGAGCAACTCTAGGTGGGTGAGGGAAATTAGACCATTATTAATTTAAAGAAAATAATTATTGGAGGAAAGTGGGGGATGGATGACACTTGTGCGAAGGAGAATTTATGGAAGATTTTTATTAAAACTTAAAATTTAATGCGAATTTTTTTTTGAGAAGTTCTAAAATTATATAAAAGAGAGAGAGGAGAAGGAAGAAAGGGGATCGACTGTTAGCATAACGTTACGCTGCCGGATTTGTGACTTGACTAATTACTTGTGGGGAGTTGGGATTTCCTAGCTCGGATAGGAGTGGTAGCTCAGCCTTGCGAGGCAAGTTGGGAGCTAAACGTACCATCTGGATATTGTGTGGCCCATTTGCATCTCCGGGGGCTAAGGGGGAAGAAAAGTACCCCTAGCATTGGTTGGGAGGTACCGGTGTAGTCTCGACGGTCGACAAGCAGAATTGCACGGAGCACGTGGACGTCACTCGGAGCAGGCGATTAGACAACGATATGTTTTTCATTTTTCATGATAGAAGGTATTAGGACCTTGGCCCTCTCTTAATGTTATCAACATTTTTATATTGTCTTGTGAGATGAAAACTACTTGGCTTAAATCTGCGTGGTTCTGGTTGATGGACTGGTTTTTTTTTTGCCCGTGTTGTTGAGGTGCATTGGAAAAAAAAAGGATATATATATATATATATATATATATATATATATATATATATAATACCTATGTTATTTTCTTTTATAGATCAAATTTTCTGTAATGGCGAATTTGTTCTGCCATAGATATATATATATTACCGTTGTTAATGAAATAGTTAAAAAATAATAAATTTGAATTTGTTCTGGCAATGGGTGTATGGGCATTTTTGGTTTTGTAAAATTTAGTTCTGAGAATTCGTTCTAGAAATAGGTGTATTGGCATTTTCGTTTTTGGTAAAATTAGCTCAGAGAATTCATTCTACAATGGGTGTATTGGCATTTTCGTTTTGTAAAATTAGTTCTAAGAATTCGTTCTGGAAATGAGTGTATTGTCATTCTGTTTTTGTAAAATTTAGTTCTGAGAATTTGTTCTAGCAATGAGTTTATTGGCATTTTGGTTTTGTAAAATTTGTTCTGAGAATTCGTTCTGGCAATGAGTGTATTGGCATTTTCGTTTTGTAAAATTTGTTCTAGAATTCTTTCTGGCAATGAGTGTATTGGCATTTCTATTTTTGTAAAATTTAGTTCTGAGAATTCGTTCTGGCAATGAGTGTATTGGCATTTTCGTTTTGTAAAATTACTTCTGAGAATTTGTTCTGGCAATGAGTGTATTGGTATTCCGTTTTTGTAAAATTTAGTTTTGAGAATTCGTTCTGGCAATGAGTGTATTGGCATTTTCATTTTGTAAAATTTGTTCTGGGAATTCGTTATGGTAATGAGTGTATTGGCATTTCCGTTTTTGTAAAATTTAGTTACGAGAATGCGTTTTGGCAATGAGTGTATTGGCATTTCCGTTTTTGTAAAATTAGTTCAGAGGATTCTATCTGCAATGGGTGTCAGGCATTTTCGTTTTGTATTGTTCTGTAAATTCGTCTCTGGCAACCTCCATCCCTAGCAAATGAAGTTCTCCCTCCTTAAACTTTCATTGATTTCTGGATTGTCTCATAACATATGCACACCGATTTATATAATTTCTAGAATGTCTCTTAATTATAGGCACAACATTTCATCCTTATTTTCTGGATTGTTTCTTAACTGTATGCATTGATGTACCTGCAAGGATTTTAAATAACTTTTACTTGACAACAATCCCATCCTTATGGTGACATCGTTTTATTTCGATTATGCATTAACAGTGTTTCAAATCCTTCATATAGGGTAAATTCCCAGCTTTATATTTTGGTTTACGATGACAACTATCCTTTGTTAATCTTGCTACTTCCTTTTACCTTTATCCCTTTTGGATATTTACAGGTGTAGTAAAATTTTTATCCCTTTCCTCAACCCTCAATTATTTATTAAAACCAAAGATAGGCCGATAAGATATCCACTGTCTCGTATGTTTTCACCGTCTTTCTCTATAAATTTTATTTGGATAGATCTTAATATCGTTATTCCACCGTTATCTTTTATTTTAAATTTTAATTTATTCTAGCATATTATATGGGGCATCGAAAATGCACATGATCTATCATAGTGTAGAGTTTCATTATTATTGGATGAAGGGTATGAATACTGTAGAACCATTTTAGATATCTTCACATGATTATGAAATTGTTTAAGTTTTTAGAAATGATTATTATTTTTAAATTGGTGAAGCCCATAGCACAGATATATAATACATAGCTCATAAAAGAACTAAACACAGTCAACAAAGTTAATTATTCCTGGTCACTATCAACGCAAGCTCGCTGCTCAAGGAAACTATCATCTAATTAGGACTTCCACTCAGAAACCTACAACGATTTTCTAGCTAAGAGTTTCCTGCTATAAATGTTCTCTTTGTAAACATACATAGTTAATGCTGAATGGTAAAATTTAGAGTTGTATTATTGAATGGATAATCTAATTATGAAAATGATGTTAACGTTAATTAGTTCTTAGTTGTATTTCGATTATTAAGACTGTTGAATTAGATGACTATTATATTGATATTGATTAAATAGATAATGCTGAATGGTAAAATTAAAGTTGTATTATTGATCAATTTAGAATGGCTAGTTTAGATATGAAAATGATGTTGATGTTAATGGTTCATTTAATTGTAATGTTCTTGCAATATGAAAAATGCTATTTTAGCATTTGATAACTTATGAAATGTAAGATCCTCGTTGTTTTATTTGCAATATTATTATAATGTAAGGTCATTGTAATTTATGGTTGAAACATGTAAATGTAATGTCCTTGCAATATAAAAAGGGCTATGTTAGCATGGATAACATATGAAATGTAAGATCATTGCTATTTTTATTTACAATGTTATTGTAGTATAAAAAGTAATGATATGGTTAATTTATAGTAAGGTTAATTTAATTTTATTATTAGCGACAATATGTAAAAGGTAAGGTCCTTGAAACTAAGTACAATAAATTATTATGATTTAGTAAAGGGAGAATTTGAAATTAATTATATGTACTTATTTTTAAGGTTGCGTTGGTAACTCGTCGACTAACAGAAATTAAACTAAGTGATTGATCTGTACTTGATGCCATTTGAGTCGTAGGTAATGTTGAGTCTTAACTAATGGTAGATTATTGTCGATGTCCTTCTGACTTGCGCCTTCCGTAGAGGACGTGGTCGTTCATTAACCATTGTTGTTCTTGGTTGTAAACAATTTATTGCTTGGTCTGCTTGTGTCGGGCGGGATGTAGACACCTCCATCTTCCTCAGAACAGTTGCCATGCCTAAGACCTTAAATGGTTAAAATCGATGGGAACCTGGGCTTGAGCGTTGCTTATGTGTCTTGGAGGTCCTAACCATTGCAGGGTAGGATGAGCGGGTAGTTAGTCTTTTTATTCTCGTTGATTCTTTGTCGCCCTTTGGTTCTGGATGCTTGATGTGCATATTATATCATTATGATGTTGTTGCAGTTTCATGTGCCATGTTCTTCATCGTATGGCAATGTAGAGTCGAATGTATTTATTATCCTAGTACACATACGCACACACACACACAAAAAATATTAGCACTTGTTAAGAGGTTGGTCATCGTAACGAGGAGGAACGTTACAGAGGGAGTGATCCAGGTGGATATCCGGGGCCACCCACATTTTCCAAATGGCTCAAAACAGTTTTCTGGCCATTTTGGCAATTTACTATTTTTAGCAGGTTTTCACTTCCGGGGCCATTTTGAGGGCCTAAATGAAGTTTTTTCGAGATCTAGGTTCTCAATGAAATACAAAGGCATGATTGAGCCCCCAAAATGAATCTCCTCAATGATACCTTTCCAACGAGATATCACACGCCTAAAACGGAGATCGTATGCAAAAGTTACGACCCCGGGAAGTTGATGCACCAACTTACCCAAACGGGGCCCACATGAC
>ML785539.1:66924-110148 GCA_009831015.1 Picea engelmannii | reverse complement strand
AGCGCTTAGATACATGGTCAAGATTCAATTACGGACCCCCCCTATCATTTTTCTTTTAATGGTGGGGGGGGGCAGGGGGGTCCAGAATGTTGTTTAAACACCGCACACAAATCTACAATCCAGAGGCAGGCGTGCCGATTGACAGATGATGGTAGTTTTCAAAACCCCCCGACCGATCAATTTTTAATAGAGGGGGGGGGGGTCTGGAATGGATTGTTTTCTGGTGGGCCCCTTTTCCTCTACGTGGAAGGAATTCATTCGTTCAGACTCTCACCGCCTCCCATGGTCTGACTTACCCTGTCACCCCATGACATCATCTTCCACATTTTTCCCTAAAGATCACAAATCACTACTCTATTAGTCCTCTCCCCCTTTTCACCCTTTACAATTCCCTTCACCATAGTTACTCCCCAATCAACACCTGCCACGTCATCCAATCGTATTCGACATTCATTGTTATCTGCCATCTCACACTCCAAAAGATCCGTTGGCAATTTATTAGTATCTAACTTATCCATTAGCTTGTTGACCTGTCCCCCATTCCGAACGGGTGTTTGTTTGCTCAAAAATACTATTTCCCTTCATTTTTTCCATTGCTTACTGTGTCATCTCATGAGAGAATATCTTTCCCACCGCACTAGAGCACAGTTTCTCTGTTTTCTGTCCATTTCAGTCAATCGTCCAAAGCCACCGTCATCCCCACTAACGATTGTTTGACTTGCAGGTATTTTTATAGCGATGGCACCAAAATCAAAGAGGGTAGAAGCTGAGGAAAGTCCTTTCCTCCTGCCTCTTGTCGATCTTGACAGGATTCCCCTAGTTGACAAAGATCATCTAATCGCAGACACCAAGTGTGAATTTGACTTCCTGGATTTGCAATCATGGCTTAAAGAGGTTTTCTTATATCAGAGCGATGAAATTGGGCTCTGGGAGTCCAACCTTCCTCTGTATCTTTTCCCCCAGGTCCACCTTTTCCCCAAGTTTTCCCTCAAGTGCCAGGCTCATTATCTCCCTAAACAGAGAGCCATAGTGTCTTCCTCAAGAGAAGCTTTGTTTTTCATCACACCAGAGGCCATAGACCAGATGATGCAGATACCTAGAACTGAATCCCTCTCTCCTTTGAATCTCGAAATTATTACGGATCTTTACCAGAACTTATCGTTCCCTCATAGAGCACATATTTTTGATCTTTTCCTCCCCCAGGCTGCTCATCTCCCCAAGACAAATCCGCCGTACCCTTCCTCCCTGTTCTTAGTAAAGGGAAACCAAATCATTTCATCGCTCTATGCTCTATTGGGTTACTTTTCTGACCAATGGGTAGATGAACCCGTATTGGGTTTTCTTTCCATTTTCTCCACAAAAGAAAAACCCACCACGCAGTTCAATTACAACACTTTCTCGGTGAACAATATTCATGAACAATTTTCGAATTTCGCCACAGAGGGAATATTCCATTATTCCTCAATACTGGCCTACATGTTCACTTTCTTTCAGGTGGACATATTTTCCTTTTCAATGCAGAAGATGGACCAGGATGGGAAGACACAAGCGGTAACTACTTGGACTTCGCTACTCCAACAAAATTCTTTAGAATTCAGCTTCAAACATTTTACGCAGCAGCTCTACCACCGAGTAGTGAGCAGTAGAGATCAGAGTTTATGGATGCGAGTTGGCTCCATACAGACTACCCAAGTACCTACCTGTGAGGATATTTTCTCTGGAGTACATAAGGCAATTGATCAACTCAGATGACATACATTTTGTGTTTCTGTAAAAGAAGCAACAACTTAGAATTAAAGGGAAAATAGGATCATTCATCTGCAATAGCCGAGGCGCTGGGGAGGAAGCAAATAGACTGTAAAAAGAGATGAAGCTTTTAGTTAGCTTCATATGGCACTATGATCCATGCTAGACAATTTCTGCGATGAGGATTAAGAATAAAAACAACCCATATGTTCATACTCCCAAGCTTGAGATAGAAAAATTCGCCAATCAAATAGAATGGGAGTCGAACACTCTGGTTGAATTAGAACAGTAGGACCCTTCAGTCACTGTCTCACAGACGAATACACCTCAGGTTCCCAAGGAGAAGAGATCCAAAAAGGATTATTCACCTCCTATCACTGAAGTCTCGGCCAAGGATTTCCAATTACATACCAAGAGGCCAAAAACTAGTCACATATGTGACACGGCTGCTGAAAAAGAAATCAAGTCCACTGCAACTATGAAGGATGACCGGTCACTCCTCATCTCAAGCAACAAGAAGATCATTTCAACATTTTTTCCTAAGAAGCTCACAAATACTCCACAAGTCAACCAACCGAGCAAAGAAGGACCAAAATTGAGTATTTTTGAAAAATATGATATGATCAAAAAGAAAAACCAGACACTGACCAGCAGTAGATATGCTCAATTCTTGAAACAGACATCAACAACTCAACACGGACTATTGTTTTCATTTGACATAGAGAAGGGTAGGATGCACATGGAATTTCTGGAGGCACAGGTGCTAGACCTAAAAGCAATCACTGACTACAAAAGGGAAACATTCGAGTTTCATACAAGAGATGTGCATCCTGCTTATCAAATGGATCTGCACAAGCAAACTGGGGAAATGATTTTCTCCATGCTGGAAAATGCTTCTACCACAGCCACCAAATTACAAGAATCCCTGAGTAATGTCCAGACATAGCTGAAGTTAGAGAAGATATCATCCTTTGCAAAGGATAACATAATTAGGATGTTGGAAAAACCGGTCCTCAAGATTGGGTATGATCCCTCGAATGTGAAAACAATCAAGGAGATGATTAAAAAGAAAAATATTGATATAGAATCTCTGAGGAAACAATTTAAACTACCACCTATAGAAGACTCACATGAAAAGGAGATAGCTGAGACAGAAGGGGAAAAGGATGAGATGCTTAAGCTGATTATGGAGCTAAATGCATAGTTGAAGGAGATGGAAGAAGAATTGGAAAAACTGCTGAAAGAGAAGGAACAATCAAAGCCCATGGAGGTCATTCCATTGAGCACAGTTCCACTCACAGGAGTAAGCACAACATCGACAACATAAATTCCCTCAGCAACTCCACTGACAGCTCTGGAGAAGACAGTAGAACTAGAAGAATGCATGGAGGAGATGAATTTGCAGGAGACAGAGATTAGCAGACTTAAAAAGGAGGTTGAGAACCTTTAGGAACTCAAGTATTCTTACCAAGCCAACTACTCTAAAGAGAAACAAACATTAGACAAGCTCGGACAGGAATTACAACAGCTTCAAAAGCAGACAGAGGCAGGCAAAACACTTGTTGAGGTCAAGGAAAATGTCTGGATGGATATCACCAAATCCATAAATGAAATATGGGCTATGGTGCAAATCATGTTCGAGCTCAACAAACTAGTGAAAAGAAGCAAGTAGGCAATTGAAAAGATAAAAGGAGAAATGGGAGAAATGCCTACAGAAGCCATAGAGATTATTAAATTCCTGAATTCAAAAACTAGAGAAGAGTTAGAGGAGTTGAAAATTGAAGATAGGACAGAAACCATCCTGGAGGTCAAGAGGGTCCTAACCAAAAGAGGACTGATGTTGCAATTGGAAGAAAAAGTCCAGGCTATGGACATAGGAGTACAAATATTTTTTAGTAAAATTGAAGCTCTGCAGAAGAAAGGCCTCCTTGGATTAAGGGTCATAAATGACAAGTTAATGAAACTTTCTGATTATAAAAATAAACTAGCCACTGTGGCTAAAGATAGTTCTAAATTATCGGGAATACAGGGCATTATCACAGGTAGAGCGTTATTGGAGGCTTTCTAGTCAGATATCAACATACAACATGAGATCCTGTACATTTTCATCATCAAACCAACTTCTTCCAAGTATACGGAGATGGATGAAGTATACCGAATTCTTCTCAAAGTCAGCGTTCCTAGTAACCTTCGGTGGGAATGGTTATGCAATATGATCGAGTAGGAGCTGAGGTGTCCAAGCCTAGTCAACTATCTAGTCAGATGAAGTCATGCAGAGGACTCACCAATGGTTCACCCCAAAAATCAACATGAAGTTTCAACACATCATCAAACAGTTCCTGAATTTTTGTATCTTGTTGAATTAGTTAGCTAAATTTAGATTTCCACGTCTTGATCTTTAATGAAAGGATCATATGTAATTTTTATTATAAATACTTCAAACTTTGAAGTACTGAGGGTTGTTCTTTACGCCCTGTAAGCTAGAAAGACTGTAATTTTTGTCAAGAGATCTTCCAGTAATACAAAGAGACATTTCACAGGATTCTCACGTGTTATTCATTGGTGATGTTTTCTCTTCTATGTTGAATGTTCTTCTAGCTCAGTTGTCATATTTTTTTCCAATCTAATCTTTTAAAAGTAGCCCATGTTGCAGTATTTATCTTTGTATACTTTGTTTCTAGCTTTAAAAGATCTTGGTTTTTCTCTTTCTGATATTACAGTGAAGAAATTCTTAAATGCTTCTTTGCTTTAATTGATAATTCTCATCTTTTCTGCTATTCATCATTTTACTGCTAAAGAATCCAATGAATGCATTATCTTTCCCTGTGAAAATAATCTTTTTATTTCTGTTTAGATTTCCAACTTTATAGTATAGACCCCATAGCCCAATGGAAGCGTAAACTCTTTTCAACCAACTTAACAAAAACAAAAACAAACCTTTTCAATCTTATTTTGTTTAACTAGCCTAATATTTTGAAGTTAAAACATAGCTAAATCATACAGAGAGATCCCTCTCTAAACCTGGTAGGACTAGATTCCAGTTTCAAAGTGGTTGGATAAAGTTACCTCTTGTAAATTTGTTCTACTCTGACAATCTCTGGGAATTTACAGAGTGATAACATAGTGGCGACTTCACTGGGGAACTGAACAAACTTTCAACCCCACGTTTTCATTTTCCTACAAGAAAACTTTGTTTCTGAACAAATTGTAAATCTGAGAAAGAAATAATGTTTAGAGGTTGTTAAAAGCTTGTACATATTAATTTCAAACTCAAAACTAAAAAATATATATATAAAAATTAAAAAAAAATCTGGCTCCTAAAAGAGCTTATACTCGATCCCACCCAGACCCAGAACCTGCGATAGAAAATGATAATCCAGAATAGTTTCTCAAAAAGAAGACCATTGCATAAGGTTCAAGGAGTCATAGTCCCCTTCACAGGTCCCCTTCTCTTCCAGAGGAACTTGTTTCCCTTCAAGATCTTGATTTTGACACAATCTTTGAACAAAGCCTGTTGAGAACGAAATCCAATAGCTTTGTGACTGAAACCATTTTAGATCCAGTTGTCCTGCAACCCCGGAACCCTGAAGTACTATATCCCACTACAAAGCCTCAAATTGTTCACTCTGTGCCAGTTAGCCCCTCATCCTCCTCATTTTCTTCCACCACCCCACCTATCATTCAGGTTGTTGTCCCACCCCCTCCACCTATCATGGTAGCCAGATATGCTCCCTTGGTGTTGGTTGCACCTTTACAAGACATGCCCCAAGACTATCAAATGAGATTTCCACAATTCAATGGTATAGGGCCCTTGAATGCACAACAACACGTTGATAAAATGAATGACTATTTTGACTTGCAAGAAGTGGATGAAGTTGACGTTCAAATGAGACATTTTGCGTAAAGTCTAACTGGGGACATTAAGAAATGGTATAAAGGCTTACGTATTGCTTCAGTGCTTGACCTTACTATGTTTCAAAGAAGTTTTCTAGACAGATGGGAGGTAAAGAAAAACCCTCTCGAGATCTTGTCAGAATACGAAAACATCAGAAGGAATCAAGGAGAGACAGTACAAGACTACTACACCCGTTTCAACAATTTGTACAATGTGATTCCAGCTGATATTAAACCCCCTCAAGGTTTGGCACTGATAAAATCCCCTGACGGTTTTGATGCTGATATGTCATATCAATTAAGGGAAAGAAACTCCACCACCCTGGAGGACATGCAAAAAAGTGCAATAAGTGTAGAGGCCAACCTGCTGGCTAAAAGGGCACGACAGAGGATGAAAAGGAGAGTCACGATTAAAGAGGAACCTTCCACATCTTCTTCTAATGCCAAACTATATTCCTTATCTAGGGAAGTGGAGAGGATGATGGAGAGACTTACTGTAACCGGAAGAAATACTCTCAGAGAAAACCAACCTGCTCCTCAAATTTGAAATCCTAACTTCAGAAGAAATCCTCCTCAAATAAGGCAGAGAGATCCTAGGGATCAAAGAGAACAGAGGGGTCCTGATCAACAGATCAAACCATCCCTATAGGAAAATTATGTCGATGAGGGTGAGGAGGTAATTGAAGAATTAGAGGACACACATATAAACCTCATGGGTATTCACAATAATGAAGCCATTTTCCTTACTTAGGAAGAGCAAGAACTTTCCCTTATTTCTAAAACAGAGGTGAGTGAGGAAGCTGAAGAGACCGAACAATAGGCATTTGAAAATTCAATTATGGAAGTACACAGGCATTACAATCTGCGAAGTAAAAAGACAGATGAAAATTCCCCAAAAAGGGTAACCGAAATGATGAAAACAGTCAAAACCAAGAAAGCCCCTGAGCCTTCTACCAAGAAGATCCATGAAAAAGGTAATGTTGAAGCTCCAACAAAAAGAAACCCTAACATTTTACAAAGATCAACGCAGACTGAGGTTTCATCAACCAACCGACCAAGTACTTATGCCCATAAAACTATGGTGGACAAATCAGAATTGTTGAGCCAAAGTAGAGTACCTATTCCTTTCAGCCTCGAAGGGGAATTATCCAAAGTATATGGGAGAACAAATCGCTCAGCTGGAAGAAAGTACATTTGACCTGAGCGAAGACTAAGAAACCATCGAGATAAAAGGGAAGAAACTCGTAATAAGTGAAGAACTGCCAGCAGATTTCTGGAGCATGGATTTCGATGGAGCTATAAGCAAAGAAGGAGTTGGAGCGGGAGTTTGGTTTCACAATCACAAATCCAGGTATTCAGAAAACCATTCTTACAAACTAAATTTTCAATGCACTAACAACATAGTAGAGTACGAAGCTTTGATGCTTGGTATGAAACTACTAAATAAGGTTGGTGCCAAACAAATCATGGTAAGAGGCGATTCTGAATAAATTATCAAACAAATTAAGGGTGAGTACACATCAAAACATTCCAGGCTTAGAGCTTATAGAAATGTTGTTTTGGATGCCCTTAAATGTTTCACTGAAGTTGATTTGTAGGTGATGCCCAGGGGGAAGAATATTTTAGCAGATGGGTTAGCTATGTCAGCAGCTACATGTAAGATACCTTTTAATTCCACTTACCCATACACGGTGGAGGTGAAGTGTAGACCTACTGTCCCAGACAACATTAGATATTGGCAGGTATTTGGGAACGATGATCAAATTGAAGATTTTCTACAATGTAAAAATGATTTTGAGTGTACACACATAGACTTAGAAAACGATGATGAAAATGTGAATAAATCCACTTTTCGAAATGACAGTGTAAATAAAGTAGATTCAGAAGAGTTAGGCGAAGATGAGATAGAGTCTGATGTTTTTCATTTAAAGTGTAATGTTTTGCCTAGGGGTTTAGTTCCATTAGAAGACTTATTTGATTTTAATGATGTAGTCAAAAAACCTAAAATTGAAGCCAGTGGGAAAGAGGTTGAAGACGTTAACATAGGGACAGAAGAGAAACCCATGATAGTAAAACTTTCCAAATCCTTACCTCCTGAGCAGAGACTAAAATACATTGAACTTTTCAAGGAATATGCAGACGTGTTTTCTTGGGGATATGAAGATTTAAAATCTTATGACACAAGCATCATACAACATAGGATCCCGATAAAAGAAGATCAAAATCCTTTCAGAAAGAAACTTAGGAGAATCAATCCCAAGTTACTTCCACTGATAGAAAAAGAAATCAAAAAGATGTATGATGCTAAAATCATAGTTCCCTTACGATTTTCCAAATGGGTTTCAAATCTGGTCCCAACCCGAAAGAAATCTGGCGAAATCAGGCTTTGCATTGATTTCTGAAACCTAAACAAGGTTTCCCTAAAAGACAACTACACATTGCCAGAAATGGAACACATATTACAAAAGGTAGTTGGATCCAAACAAATCTCCTTACTAGATGGTTTCTCAGGCTATAACCAGGTTCTCATTCACCCAAATGACCAAGAGAAAACAACCTTCACAACACCTTGGGGTACCTTCATGTACATGAAAATGCCTTTCGGGTTGTTGAATGTTGGGTCCACTTTCAAAAGAGAAATGGAAATCACTTTTGTGGAATAACTTGGAAAATTTATTGTCATTTATCTGGACGACATAACTTTTTATTCCCAATCCGATGACGAGCACTTAAGGCATCTCAGACGAATGTTTGAGAAATGCATGAAATTTGGGATTTCTCTGAATCCTAAGAAAATACTTTTCGGATTAGAGGAAGTTAAACTGTTGGGGCACATAATCTCTAAGGATGGTATTAAGATAGATCCCTGCAGAATAGAAGCCATTCAGAAACTGGAACACCCAAGGAATATTAAAGAATTACAATCTGTCATTGGAAAATTAAAATTTTTGAGAAGATTCATACCTAACCTGGTTGAGCTTCTCAGGAACATCACCAACATGTTAAAAAAGGATACAAAAATAAAGAGGGACTCTGAATCCAAGCAGTCGTTTGAACAAGTTAAACATGCCCTCACACAAGCTCCAGTCTTGATTAGTTCTGACTTCACCAAGGATTTTTACCTTTTTTCTTTCACTTCTGAACAAACCATTGCAGCAGTATTACTACAGAAAAACAACGAAGGGTATGAACAAACCATATCCTTTTTCAGTAAATCCTTAAGAGATGTTGCTTTGAATTATAAAATAATGGAGAAACAAGCTTTTTCCCTAGTCAAGGCTATCAAAGATTTTAGAGTATATATTCTCCATTCCCACACCATTGCATATGTTTCGAACTCAATAGTAAAGGAAATTTTAACCCAGGACAATATAGATGACAGAAGAGGAAAATGGATCGCTATCATTCTGGAGTATGAAATAGAGATTAATCCTACTAAACTGATTAAAGGTCAAGGCCTAGCAAATTTAATGGCTGAATCCAATTTCCATGCTCTTGATATTAATTTCTTAGCTGCAGTAGATGAACAGGGAGAGCAGGTGACTCCAAGCATGAAAGAGGTATTTCTGAACTCT
This sequence comes from Picea engelmannii, assembly GCA_009831015.1. Taxonomy (NCBI): domain Eukaryota; kingdom Viridiplantae; phylum Streptophyta; class Pinopsida; order Pinales; family Pinaceae; genus Picea; species Picea engelmannii. The sequence goes on along the minus strand of ML785539.1, from coordinate 100,933 downwards.
CCATGGTACGTAGACCTGATTTTTGTTTTTCATAACTTACAGCTCCCCTGGTCTAACCAAAACTAAAGCTAGGACTTTGAAATTGAAAGAATTAAAATTTTGCATTCTGGAAGGCAATATGTATTGGAAGGATCCTGGAGGTATTTTGTTAAATTGTCTGTTAAAGGATGAAGATGACAAAGTATTGCAGGATTTTCATACAGGAGACTATGGTGGTCATCTGAGCTGGAAGGCCACAACTAATAAAATTCTCAGGGCTAGTTTCTATTGGTCTACTCTATTCGCTGATGTGCATCAAAAAGTGACTTCGTGTCATAAATGTCAGGTGTTCGAGGGAAAAAGGAAACTCCTTCCTTTTCCCCTGAAGCCAATCTCGGTTGAAGCTACTTTCCAGCAATGGGGATTAGAATTTACTGGAGAAATACATCCTGCAGGTGCATTTCGATCTAAGAAGCTCATAGATTTTTGCAACCAGTACCATATTGGTTTGAGGCATTCCACAACCTATTACCCTCAGGGAAACGTGCTAGCGGAGTCATCCAATAAAACCTTGGTGAACATTATTAAGAATACGTTGCGAGAAAACAAAAAGTCACAGCATAACAAGCTGGTTTTCGCACTGTGGGACGACAGACTGACCACCAAGTGGTCAATTGGTATGTCACCATATTAGCTGGTTTATGGCACTGAAGCAGTTTTTCCCACTTCCTTAGGGGTTCCTGTCATGAAGTTGCTGCAAGAGATGCAAGCCGAGCCAAATGACTCCCAAAGAAGGACAAACCAGATGATTCATTTACAACAGTCTAGAGAAGAAGTATCCAACAAGACTCATGTTGTCTAGGAGAGCATTAAAAAGATCTTTGACAAAAGAACTAAAGAAGATGACTTTGAGCTAGGTGATTTGGTTCTGAGATGGGATGCCCGAAATGAAGACAAAGGGAAGCATGGTAAATTCAACAGTTTATGGAAGGGACCTTACATGATTCAAGCATTCAGAAGAAATAATGCCTGCTTGCTCAACAACAACGATGGGACCAATCTGCCAGGAGGACCTATGAATGGAAGAATTTTGAAGCACTATTCACCTCCTCAATAGGGATTTTCAGTCACACCTTTCCATTGTACAAACCATTCCATTTTGCTTACAAGTTTTTGAGTGAATAAATTTGATTAGATGGTTGAAATCCGTAAAGAAGGCCCTAAGCCACTGAACATTGTCATCAAATTTTAAAAAATAAAACCAATCAACCAACAAAGGCAACTATGGAGAAAGTTTTTCAGAACATCAAGAAACATGATTCTTGGCACTTCACAAGGAGAGTACCATCCCCAGGTGGAGCTGTTGTTATAACCCTATAATTTATAGGATCAACTGGTGACTGAAATGTTATCTCTTTAGTGCTTTGGTTTGTCAAATGATTTTCCATTTTGCAAGTAATTTGAGAAAAAGAAAAGAAAAAGAAAAAGAAAAGAAAAAGAAAAAGAAAAGAAAGAAAAAATAATACAAGAGGGCATAAAAGAATTTGGATAAAGCCCCATGCAATAACAATGACTTGGTTCATACAGTTCAATCATGGCCAAGTCCTTTTAGATTGATGTTGATAGGAGTAGTGAATAATCTTGGCTAAACTGTTTAATCTTAGCCAGGTGATTTAGGTTAGCTAGTGAATGAATTTGACCAAACTGCCTAATCTTGGTCAAATAACCCCAAGATAGAGTAATTTCTTAGTCCAACAGTTTAATCTGGGCTAATTGTCATAGGTTATTAGGTTAGAGCATAGGGTAGTTTTCTTTATATTAATAAAACAAGCATGATGATCATTGTTGAAACATATCTTTGAGGTTTAAAGGTTTGATATCTAACCCCCATGGTGATAAAAACAGGGAAAGCTTGGGAAAACCCACATATTACACTTATCCTAAATTTTCAGAACAGATATGATGTTGCACTCACAGATTAAAAATAGCACATAGATGAATGGATGAGAGGTCGACTCCCAGATCTATGGCTGACAAGTTTTTCTGGACCCCCCCGACCGTTCTACCTTTAACGGTGGGGGGGCAGTCTGAAATTGGAGATAACCAAAGTGCGGATTTGAACGGTTGAGGCACCAGGACTTAGATCCACAGTCAAGATTCAATTCCGGACCCCCCCGACCATTTTTCTTTTAATGTTGGGGGAGGGAGTTTGGAATGTTGTTCAAACATCATGCACATATCTACAGTCCAGAGGTAGGTGCACCAATGGACGACTAGTGGTAGTTTTCGGACCCCCCCCCAATCGATTGGTTTTTAACGGAGGGGGGGGGGTATGGAATGGATTGTTTTCTAGTGGGCCCATTTTACTCTACGTGGCAGGAATCCATTGGTTTAGACTCCCATCGCCTCCCATGGTATGACTTACCCTGTCACCCCATGACGTCATATTCCACGTTTTTCCCTAAAGATCACATCTCACTACTCTGTCAGTACTCTCCCCATGTTCACCCTTTACAAGTCCCTTCACCATAGTTACTCCCCAATCAACACCTTCCATGTCATCCAGTCGTATTTGACATTCATTGTTATCTGCCATCTCACGCTCCAAAAGACTCGTTGGCAATTTATTACCAGCTAACTTATCTGTTAGCTTGCTGACTTATCACCCACGCCCAATGGTTATCCGTTTGCTCAAAAATACCATTTCCCTTCATTTTTTCGATTTCTTACTGTGTCATCTCATGAGAGAATATCTTTCCTGTTGCACCAGAGAACAATTTCCCCATTTTCTCTCTGTTTCAGTAACCGTCCAAAGCCACTGTCATACCCACTAACAATTGTTTGACTTGCAGGTATTTTGACAATGATGGTGACAAAATCAAAGAGGGAAGAAGCTGAGGAAAATCATTTCCTCCCGCCTCTTGTTGATCTCGACAGGATTCCCCTAACCGACAAAGATCATTTAATCACAGACACAAGGTGTGAATTTGACTTCGCGGATTTGTAGTCATGGCTTAAAGAGGTTTTCTTAGATTAGAGGGGTGAAATTGGGCTCTGGGAGTCCAATCTTCCTCTATATCTTTTCCCCCAGGTCCACCTTTTCCCCGGGTTTGCCCTCAAGTTCCATTCTCATTATCTCGCTGACCAGAGAGTTGTACTGTCTTCCTCAGGAGAAAATCTATTTTTCATCACACCAGAGGCCATAGACCAGATGATGCAGATACCTAGAACCAAATCCCTCTCTCCTTTCAATATCAAAATTATTACAGAGATTTACAAGAAGTTATCGTTCCCTCAGAGAGCACATATTTTCAAGCTTTTCCTCCCCTAGGCTACTCAGCTCCCCAAGACAAATCCCCCATACCCTTTCTCCCTATTCTCAGTAAATGGAAACCAAATCATTTCATCACTCTGTGCTCTACTGGGTTACTTTTCCGACCAATGGGTAGATGAACTCATATTGGGTTTTCTTTCCATTTTCTCCACAGAATAAAAACCCACCACGCTGTCTGATTACAACAATTTCCTGGAAAACAATATTCATGAACAGTTTTTGAATTTTTCCATAGAGGGCATGTTCCGGTATTCCTCAATACTGGCCTACATGTTCACTTTCTTTCAGGTGGATAGATTTTCCTTTTCAATGCAGAAGATGGACCAGGACGAGAAGCTACATGCGGTAACTACTTGGACTTTGCTACTCTGACAAAATTCTTCAGAATTTAGCTTCAAACAGTTTATCAAGTAGTTCTACCACCCAGTAGTGAGCATGCTCAGTGGAAAACCTGAACCGAGAATAAATGAGGAGATTCAAAGGATTTTACACCTCTCGGACCTTGCAGAAAATGGAGGTTGGTACCTGTACCAAGATCACACATAGATCAGATTTTATGGATGTGAGTTGGATCCATACAGACTACCCAAGTACCTACCCATGAGGATATTTTCTCTGGAGTTCATAAGGAAAATGATCAACTTATATGACATACATTTTGTGTCTCTGAAAAAGAAGCAACAACTTAGAATTAAAGGGCAAATACGATCATTCATCTACAATAGCCGAGGCACTGGGGAGGAAGCATATAGACTGTTAAAAGAGATGAAGTTTTTTGTTAACTTCATATGGAACTATGATCCATGCGGGACAATTTCTGAGATGAGGATTAAGAATAAAAACGCCCCATATGTTGATACTCCCAAGCCTGAGATAGAAAAATTCACGAATCAAACAGAATGGGAGCCGAACACTCTGGTTGAATTAGAACAACAGGACCCTTCAGTCACTGTCTCACAGACGACTACGCCTCAGGTTCTCAAGGAGAAGAGACCCAGGAAGTATTCTTCACCTCCTATCATTGAAGTCTCGGCCGAGGATTTCCAATTACATACCAAGAGGCCAAAAACCAGTCACATACATGACACGACTACTAAAAAAGAAATCAAGTCCACTGCAACTATGAAGGATGACTGGTCACTCCTCATCTCAAGAAACAAGCAGATCATTTCTACATTTTTTCCTAATAAGCCCACAAATACTCCATCAGTCAACCAGCCAAGCAAAGAAGGACCAAAATTGAGTATTTTTGAGAAATATGATCTGATCAAAAAGAAAAATTAGACACTGACCAACAGTACATATGCTCAGTTCTGGAAACAAACATCAACATCTCAGCAAAGACTGTTGTCTGCATTTAACATAGAGAAGGGTAGGATGCACATGGCATTTTTGCAGGCACAGGTGCCAAACCTGAAAGAAATCACTGACTAAAAAAGGGCAACGTTCGAGTTTCATACAAGAGATGTGCATCCTGTTGATCAAATGGATATGCACAGGTAAATTGGGGAAATGATTTTCTCCATGTTGGAAAATTCTTCTACTGCAGCCACCAAATTATAGGCATCCTTGAGTAATGTCCAAACACAGTTGAAGTTAGAGAAGATATCATCCTTTTCAAAGGATACTATAATTAAGACGTTGGAAGAACTGGTCCTCAAGATCGGGTATGATCCCTCGAATGTGAAATAAGTCGAGGAGATGCTTAAAAAGAAAAATGTCGATATAGCATCTTTGAGGAAACAATTGAAACTTTCATCAACAAAAGACTCACAGGCAAAGGAGATAGCTGATACAGAAGGGGAAAAGGATTAGATGCTTAAGTTGATCATGGAGAAAAATGCACAGTTGAAGGAGATGGAAGCAGAATTGGAAAAACTATTGAAGGAGAATGAACAATAAAATCCCATGGAGGTCATTCCATTGAGCAAAATTCCACTCACAGGAGTAATCACAACATTGGCAGCAAAAATTCCCTCAAGAACTCCACTGACAGCTCTGGAGAAGACAGTAGAACTGGAAAAATCCATGGAGGAGATGAATTTGTAAGAGACAAAGATTAGCATACTTAAAAAGGAGGTTGAGAACCTTCAGGAACTCAAGTCTTCTTACCAAGCCAGCTACTCTAAAGAGAAACAAACATCAGACAAGCTCGGACAAGAATTATAACAGCTTCAAAAGCAGGCAATGGCAGGAAAAACACTTGTTGAGGTCAAGGAAAATGTCTGGATGGATATCACCAAATCCATAAATGAAATATGGCCTATGGTGCAAATCATGTTCGAGTTGAACGAACTGGTACAAAGAAGCAAGCAGGCGATCGAAAAGATAAAAGGAGAATTGGGAGAAATGCCTGTAGAAGCCACATAGATTATTAAATTCCTAACTTCAAAAACCAGAGAAGAGTTAGAGGAGTTGAAAATTGAAGATAGGACAAAAACCATCCTAGAGGTCAAGAGGGTCCTGACCAAAAGAGAACTGATGTTGCAACTGGAAGAAAAAGTCTAAGATATGGACATAGGAGTACAAATATTTTTCAGTAAAATTGAAGCTCTGCAGAAGAAAGGCCTCCCTGGCTTAAGGGTCATAAACAACAAGTTGATGACACTTTCTGATTATAAAAAGAAACAAGCCATTGTGGCTAAAGATAGTTCTAAATTCTCGGGAATACAGGGCAGTATCATAGGCAGAGTGTTCTTGGAGGCTTTCCAGTCAGATATCACCATACAACACAAGATCCCGTACATTTTCATCATCAAACCAACTTTTGCCAAGTATATGGTGATGGATGAAGTATACCGACGACTACTGAAAGCCAACGTTCCCAGTAACCTTCGGTGGGAAGAGTTATGCAATCTGATCGAGTAGAAGATGAGGTGTCCAAGCCTAGTCAACTATCTAGTCAGATGAAGTCATGCAGAGGACTCACCAATGGTTCACCCCAGAAATCAACATGAAGTTTTAACACCTCATCAAACAGTTCCTGAATTTTTGTATCTTGTTGAGTTAGTTAGCTAAATTTAGATTTCCACGTCTTGATCTTTAATGACAGGATCGCATGTAATTTTTATTATAAATACTTCAAACTTTGAAGTACTGAGGGTTGATATTTACGCCCTGTAAGCTATAAAGACTATAATTTTTGTCAAGAGATCTTCCAGTAATACAAAGAGACGTTTCATAGGATTCTTGCGTGTTATTCATTGGTGATGTTTTCTCTTCTATGTTGAATGTTCTTCTAGCTCAATTGTCATATTGTTTTCCAATCTAATCTTTTAAAAGTAGCGTATGTTGTAGGATTTATCTTTGTATACCTTGTTTCTGGCTTTGAAAGATCTTAATGTTTATCTTTCTGATATTACAATGAAGAAATTCTTAAATGCTTCTTTGCTTTAATTGATAATTCTCATCTTTTCTGCTATTCATCATTTTACTGCTAAAGAATCCAATGAATGCACTATATTTCCCTGTGAAAATAATCTTTTTATTTCTGTTTAGATTTCCACCTTTATAGTACAGACCCCATAGCCCAATGGAAGCGTAAACGCTTTTCAACCAACTTAAAAAAAACAACAACAAACCTTTTCAATCTTATTTTGTTTAACTAGCCTAATATCTTGAAGTTAAAACATAGCTAAATCATACAGAGAGATCCCTCTGTGAAACTGGTAGGGCTAGATTCCAGTTTCGAAGTTGTTGGATAAAGTTACCTCTTGTAAATTTCTTCTACTCTAACAACATTTGGGAATTTACAGAGTGATAACAGGTCCATCACATACATACGCAACACATCCTCCAAGATTTGGTTCATTCGCTCGGTCTTCCCATCCTTCTCCGGGTGATACGCGGTACTAAAGTTAAGTTGGGTTCCCAAGGCCTCTTGGAAACTCATCCAAAATAATCCTGTAAACATTGATCCTTGATCAGATATGATCCTCTTAGGCATGCCATGCAGCCTCACAATATCACTGATGAAAACTCTAGCTATGCCAAGTGCCTGATACATCGTATGCATAGGAATAAAATGATCACTCTTCGTCAGAGTGTCGACTACTAAAAAAATTGAGTCATGTCTTATTGTCATCAGTGTTAATCCAACAATGAAATCCATCAAAATGACATCCCATTTTGATTCCGGAATAGTGTGTGGATTTAGTAATCCTTCCGGATGTTTATTTTCATCCTTTACCTACTGAGATTGTAAAAATCTTTCCACGTAGTTTACTATGTCTGCCTTCATTCCTTTCCAAAAGAATACGGGTTTAAGCTTTGCCCTCATCTTCGTGACTACAGAATGAGCCATGTACACTTCTCTATGAGCCTCATTTATGATAATAATCCTCAATTCATCATTGGGTGACACACAAATCCAATTATTATATCTCAATAGTTCATCGTTGTCCACAATAAATCCCTCAAAGTTTGGTACCATCATTGTGTTTTGTTCGATAAAATCCTGGATCTCTTTGTACCAATCATCGTCGCACTATAAAGTTAGAATCTTTTCATGTATATTCGTCTGCAGAGGCATCACCGAAGATATGCATGGTCTCCAACTCAATGCATGAGCCACTCTATTCACTGTTCTTTTTATGTAATTAATCTCGAAATCATACTTGTTAATCAATTCCGACCAACATCGTTGTCACGCATTCAAGTCGCTTTGCATATAGATGTGTTGTAAACCACAATGGTTCATTTTTAGCTCCAATTTTTGTCCAATAATATAGTGTCTCCATACTCTCAAGGCATAAACAATGGCTAACAAATCCAAATCGTTAATCACAAAGTTCTCCTCATGCCATCTCAACTTTCTCAAGATGTAAGCGATCACTCAACTTTCTTGCATCAAGAATTCACCCAAGCCTTCCTTGGATGCATTAGTGCATACCAATAAATCCTTGTCCACATCAGGGACCTTTAGTATTGGTGTTGTCTTCAATAGATCCTTGATCCTCTTAAATGATTCCATGCATTTATCTGTGCAAACACACTTCTTGTTCTTCTTCTGCAATTCCGTAATCGGATTTGATATCTTCGAAAAACCCTCGAAGAACCGTCGATAATATCCCGCTAAATCCATGAAGCTACGCACTTCTAGGAAATTCGTCGGTGCAGGCCATTCCATAATAGCCTCTACCTTTGCTGGATCCATACCGATACCTTAGCCGAAAATGATATGCCCTAAGTAGTTTATCTTCGATTGATAAAACAAGCATTTAGACAATTTCCCAAACAATTTTTTCTTTCGTAGACACTGTATGACTAGGCACAATTGTTCATAATGTTCCTCCATCATCTGAGAATATATCAAAATATCGTCAATGAATACTTGGAAGAAAATTTCCAAGTATTCTTGCAACACCCCGTTCATCAAGCTCATAAATACCCCAGGGGAATTTGTCAGTCAAAACGGTAAAACAATAAACTCATAATGTCCAAACCTCTTCTTAAAGGAGGTCTTAGGGATATCATCCTCCTTGATTCATATTCGGTGATACCCCGATCTCAAGTTGATCTTCGAAAACATCGTTGCATCTTTATATGATCAAACAGATCATCAATCCTTGGCAACAGAGATTGATTCTTGATCATTTCCTTCTTCAATTGATGATAGTCAATGCAGAGTCTCCACGACCCATCCTTTTTCCGTATGAAAATAATAGGCACACCCCACGGTGACACACTTGGACATATAAGTCCTAGGTCCAACAACTCCTTTAGTTTCATTTTCAATTCTTGTAAATTCGAGGTCGAAATCCAATGAGGCATTCTTACTATCAGTTTAGTTCTCACTTTTAGGTAGATTGAAAATTCTAATTCCCTCTCAAGAGGAAACCCTGGTAACTCCTCTGGGAAGTCATCCACAAACTCTTGTACTACCGGAAGGATTTCCAGTCCTTCTGCCATGCCTTTTTCATTTAATGCAAGGATCCCATATAGATGGAATCCCTTGCGCATGCTCTTCCGTATCTATAGGGAAGAGATGAACCTTAGTGAAACTCCCTGGTTTCTACCTACAATTACGTGTCTATGTCCCTCGTCATCAACCAAGCTCAACCATTTAGTCTTATAGTTGAGTATCTCCTCATGCAATTCCAACCATTCCATACTGATCAAAACATTATAAGACCCTAAGATCATGACGTACAAGTTGGTCCTTGTGAAAAACTCTCACAGGTTAATGCTACATCCCATAGCCTTCCCTCCAACCTTTGGTTTGGTTCTTGAAGCCATTTCTACAAAGATAAACTCGTATTGTTTGACTACCTTTACCTTAATTCTTTTTAGTGTTGCACCAGAAATAAAAATCTATGTAGCGCGTGGATCTATCAAAATACTAAGGGTCTGGTTAGCGATGGTACCTGATGTCTTGAGCACAGTCGACTAGTGATCTTCTTGGGGGTTGTTCACCACTGCATGACTAAGATGGACCTTGCCCAAATCTCCCAAGATAGTGGTTCTGGTTGATCCATATGCTCTGGTCCTCTCAATTGGGCAGTCACACTGGTAATTTGGCTCTCCACATGTCCAACACCCTTTCTTCGGTCTAGTAATCCTAGTACTTGAAGTAGAAGATGACGACTCACTAGCTTGGAACCCTAGTATGTTTTGTTGAACAGGCCCAAAATGTTGTTTCTCCATTTGATGTTGTTTCTAGTGTTGTGGTCCTCTGTAAGGAGTCCTCTGTTGAGGTGTCGGTCTCCATGGCGTAGTGTATGTGGAGCCTCTCTGAGTGCCTCTATATATTGGTGAATGTCTAGCTGGTGTCTGATTATACAATGCACCATATGACACTTGTCCCACTGGTCTCACTGGAGTCCTGCTCTGAGCCTCACTGATAATATCCTCCTCTGCTACGAGGGCCTTCTGGACAACATCATGCAAGGTTTGAGGCATCAAAATCCTCACCTTTTCACAAATGCTGACATTAACGCCAAATAAGAAATTGTTGACCTTACATTTCTCAGTACTTAGGTGTGGAGCATACCAAAGTAGCTCCATGAAACAAGCCTCGTAGTTGGGAACCATACGTCCACCCTATCGCAAGGCGTTGAACTCGTTGAGGTGACTCTCAATGATTTCCTCAGACATATACCTCTCGCAAAACCATTCCTCAAACAGTTCCCATGACACGTCTTTGATGACCATGTTCAATTGTGGCAGGAGTATTTTCCACCATAGAAGAGTGCTCCCCTTCAGTTGAAAGACCACCATGCAGACCTTCATGTTGGAGGTATAGTTGTGAAGTGCAAAGCACATCGCCATATTCTCCAACCATGCCTCGGTGGATGCGCCATCCGGGGCACCAAAGAACTCAGGATACTTGACCTTCTCAAGTTCATGGTGAATGCTACCAGTATTGACCAGGGCACGCGGTGGAGCTTGAAGAGGTTCCGACACCCCGGCCTCATCTCTATCCAAATGACTAATCAGTGCCTCAAACATCCTCTTAAAGGAACTCATCAACCCAACCACATCACCACAACTATTTGTTCCTTCCCGACAACTTGTTCATCTCCCTGGAGGTTATACCTCTTGGGCATGGATGCTACTAGGGGCGTCGCACCTCCTTCCCTAACACCCTGTCCTTTTCCTCCGCAACGTTCTCTAACCATGATTACCTGCACAAATACAAATCAGTTTAATTAGCGACATTTTATAATTGAGTATCTAATCAATGGAATACATAGTGATCCCAACTCATGGGTAGACCCATATTTGATACCATATGTAATGTCCCCCATTGTTACGATAACATGTGATGCATAACATGTGCAATTTTTTTTTTTTTTTAAACAGGAAGGTACCAACGACAACAATCAATCAATGCAACTCGATGATAAACACAACGCATACAGTTCATGCAACAAAAAACATAATGACCTAGCATACTAGCACATCATGTAGCTGGATGCAAAATACAAAAATCAATGAGACAAAAATAAAAATGACTACCCGCCCGTGCTACCCTACAAGGTTAGGACCTCCAAGACACATAAGCAATGCTCAATCGTAGGTTCCCATCGATTTTGACCATTTAAGGTCTCAAGGCGTGTGACTATTCTGAGGAACAAAGAGGTATCTACATCTTGCCCGACAAAAGCAAGACAAAGTCTACTAAGCTAAGGACAATAATCATACCAACCAAATGCAATCGACATCAACGAAACAATTAGCATGAACCTTTAAAGTGAGCGAGAATTAACAATCATTGATTCAATATTTTTCATAGTAAGCAAAAAAATCACAATGGTCGATCAATAATGGCCTTTCACTGTGCACAACCAGATAAATCTAAACATTTATACATTACTTCAATCAAACTTAAATTTACCAGTGTGCAAGGGAGATGGCATACACAATCTATCTAGCAATAACAAGCTGGAGGCACAATTCTATTTAAATTCCAGGCACGCTATTTAATCAATCATTCATTAAAATAAAATCTAATGAGTGAGAAGTGATATACCTTCCAGGGTATTTCATTTAATCGGGCATACATCATGTCAATGTAACAGTAACTACAATTATTCAACCTAACAGTTTAAAAATAATCGACTCATAAAACTACAACTTGTAATACATCCTTCTAACTTATGCAATCATAGAGTTATTCTCTTTTAAAAAAAAATCATCATACACCATCAACTTCCTACATCATGGTAATCCTTGTATTGATGAGTTAGTACAAACTTGTACATAATTTTATCATTAAGAGCTCATGTTATACACTGTTATACAATCATGGAATTATAAAGATTGTACAAGCGTAAAACACAAGTTATTTAAAAGTTGAATGTTAGATAATGGTTTGCTTTAATATTGAACAGTTAGTCTTGCATTAATTAGAGTCAGAAGGAAGTGCACTTATAAGTATTAGACTTGCCATAATGATTAAAATAATTATTATTATGAATCTAACTGTTATGAGTAATAATAATAATTAAATTGATTATGAATCTATGTTCGAAAGGCAATTTTTGGGATATCACCTTCCTTAATCCTTAACTGATGATACCCTAATTGCAAATCAATCTTTGAGAATACCACTACTCCTTTCATCTGATCGAAGAGGTCATCTATTCGCTGCATTGGGTACCTATTTTTCACTGTAGCACGGTTCAAGTCCCTGTAATCTATACACAATCATAAGGAACCATCCTTCTTCTTTACAAAAATTACTGGTGCACCCCAAGGTGAGACACTGGGCCTTATTATCCCTAAGTCCGGTAACTCTTTCAACTGCATTTGAAACTCACAAAGTTTTGGCACTGTCATCAGATACATATTTTTGGAAATTGGTTCTGCAGCAGGTTTTATCTCAATAGTAAAATCGAGCTCCCTCTCAGGAGGTAACCATAGTAACTCGTTCGGAAAAACATCCTTAAATTCTGACAATACCGGGTACTGATCCAAGGAAGGTCCCTTCCTTTCATTCACTGCTTCCACTACATATAGTTGACACCCTTTCCTCAACAATCGCTTAAACTTTATAGTTGAGATAAAGTGTAATGACACCTTTCTCCATACACCTTGGATCTCTACTAGTCTTCCTTCATCGTCGACACAAAGCACCCTTTTTGCAAAACAATCTACCAAATCTCAATGATCTTATAACCCATCCATTCCAATGATTAGGTCATACGCCCCGAGAGTAGTGACGTATACCTTCAACATGGTATTACACACTCCCAGGTCTACTATACAATTATCAATGCTAGGTCCTACCGCTTGTTTTTCCCCCGAGGCCATATTGACTTGTTTAAAGTCTTCATGCTTGTAGGCTACTAACCCACTCTTTTCTAATCCAGATGGTGAAATGAAATTATCTATAGCACCATAATCAAATAAAATATTAACATTGATATGATTTAGCATACTTGATGACTCCACCACCATGGATTGATGTTTGGTCTGGCAATTATTAACCACTGTGTAAATCTGGTGGCTGCTACTTACTCTTCCCATCAGGGCATTTCCTTCTCTATGCACAAATCTTGATTGTAACTCTAGGCAGTCACGCTGGTAATGGGGTCCTCCACATCCCCAATAGGTAACACGAGATTGAGCCTGCACACTATTCTGTGACTGTCTCTGAAATGAGTTCATTCCCATGGAACCGCTACCCCTACTAGTTTCTCTGTGAGATGGTCGTGGACTTGCCTGCATCGTTGGTGATGAATGAGATGCTGCACTCGCTTCCATTGAAATCCCTGTGGATATTTTCCTTGGTGCGACTCTGTTACCATATGGAGGTGGCCTTCAGCCCCCTCCCCTGGGATATGTCCTAGCGGCCTTCCCCACGAATCCACGACGATGCGAAAAGGTCGGTCTCAAACCTCTGATTAAGTTCATGTGTTCCTCCGCATGAGGCACATTTTCCACAGCTTCCACTACTGAATATGGTTTCCACATCCGCACCATAGCCCTTATATTAGGGTTCAACCCATAGACAAAGAGTTCTTCCTGTCATTGGTCATTATCCATATATGAAACTGATGCAGGAGCATCCACGCTTCATCAAGCGAGCCAGCGCGTGGAGGAAAGAATATACAGCTGGACAGCACCAACGCCTACATTTTTGAATTACTTTGAAGATTGTTGCGCTGTCGTTTAACTAAAGGCATTCAAAGCTGAGCGCACTTGTATTGTGTTATAGATAGGAAGGCATTTAATAGTTTTAATGTTGTTAGATAGGAATTAGCTGTAGATTAGACAGTTTTACTTCCGGGAGGGAAAACGAATATAGGCACCCTCCTTTGTATAATGAAGAGGATTATTCAGCATTAGCATTGAAAAAGGAGGAGCAGACCAGAGAACTTGTGAAGAACACCCATGTACAAATTGAATTAATAGAAGAAAGACTTTGATTCAATTCAATGGCTGTGTTTGTTTTCTGTGTGTTGTTGATATTATGTTGTTGCATACTAGATTCTTTTTATGCCTTTATTCTATATGTTGCATATGTGATTGCATGGCAGGTTCGAAACCTGAGGGAATGAGGAAATAAGTTCCAATTGTTTCTCTGTTTGAGCCAGGAGATTCCTGCATAGAGTGCAGTTGAATTCCTCTGCATAGAGTACGTTGAGGAGGCTAAGCAGTTGAACTCTTGTTCTCGTTTGCCCAGAGTGAATTGGGTTGCTCGAGTCGTGCAGGGAAAGTGCAGGTCAAACTTGAGGTTTTCAGTCACTAGCTTGAGTGAAAGAAGGCAGGGATTCCTATGGCTTGGAGCACATAGAATTCCAAAGTGATCAACACTTGGAGAGTTGTTGAGGCCGTGCATCAGGGTATGCATATAACCACCAGAAGAAGCAGAGGAAATAAGCTTAGGAGGGATAGTTCCTCGTACATACCGTGGGAACAAACCTGGGTGAAGTTTGAACCAAAAGAAGCTTCGAAGCAAAGTAGGTTTTCAAGGCGGGGAATCATCGGCCAGGAGTTGCCGAAAGAAATCGCGAAGTCCCGAGGATCGTTGGATCGTGGAAGAGTCGCAAGGGAGATAACCCATAAGCACTGGAGAGAAGGATAAAATTCCATCGGGCTTCGGTGGTTTGGCGTTCGGGGGTTGGCGAGGTAAGAGTTTTACACCTCGTGAAATCGCGAGTCGCGATTTCCCGAATTTATTGGGGCCGTTGATCGTGACCAGGACAGGTGGCACGAATCCGGAGAATCGGGGTTTCGGCATTCGGGATTCCCCAATGCAAGGAATTCGTGACAGTTGAAATCGCGATCCCACGATTTTCGATCGCACGAGTGGAAGAGGACGTGGCAGCGTGGGACCTGAAGACTCTATTGGAGACAGGTGGCGTCAATTTGGAGTTCAGGGTTCGGGGATTGAAAAAAAGCAGTGAAACATGACATCGCCATTCCCGATTTCCCGATAGGGAAATCCCCGATGCGCGAAAGCGTTGACTGTGGACTCTCGGGGTTCGGGGTCTGGAGCTGTAGGTGAACTGTGTTTGCGTGAACCGCAAATTTTCGAGTCGCGATATCCCGATTTCCGAAGGAGGGGGAATCGCCGAAGGAGTTACTGTGGGTGACTCGTGACTCTCGAGGGGAGTTGAAAGGGCTTAGACTCTTTGGGCCCATGGTTGAAGGAGATCCTGGTGGG
This sequence comes from Picea engelmannii, assembly GCA_009831015.1. Classification (NCBI taxonomy): domain Eukaryota; kingdom Viridiplantae; phylum Streptophyta; class Pinopsida; order Pinales; family Pinaceae; genus Picea; species Picea engelmannii. Next base: position 85,505 of record ML785539.1, on the reverse strand, counting down.
AGCGGCTTGCTCGTTGAGGGGCGGGTTGTGTCAGAGTGGTATCAGAGCGGGTTAAGGAGTTCCCTTTGTTCTGACAACAGAGAGAAGCAGATTTCACCATGCCGCCCAGAAGAGAGAGGCAATCTCCTGGTCGTGAAGACGGGGATGCCCGGAGAAGGGGTAGGCCAGCAGGTAATGCTGAGATGGAGCGAGAGATGAGAGATCTCCGAGCCAGACTTGAAGAAATGGAGACCACCCAGAGACGTGGTGTTGGTGCAGTAGAGTTCAGTGATCCCGAGATTGAAGAGGAAGCTGGACATGATGCCGAAGAGGTCTCAGCAGAAGGGCCTTGACAGAAAGACTGATTAGAGCCATTTCGAGGATGAGCTCGAAGACGAAGATGGACATTCCAGCTTACGAGGGAAGCCTGGATGCAGAAGAGTTGCTGGATTGGATCCGAGCACTCGACACCTACTTCGATTACGAAGATGTCGAAGAGGACAAGAAAGTGAGGCATGCAGTCATGAAACTGAAGGGACATGCAGCCTTATGGTGGGACGAGCTGCAGGCGGACAGGCATTCCAAAGGCAAACAGAAGATAAAGAGCTGGGAGAGGATGATCGCTAAGATGAAAGCGAAATTCATCCCGAGAGATTACCAGATCACTCTGTTTAGGCGCATGCATAACCTGAGACAGAAGTTGATGATGGTGAAAGAATACACCGAAGAATTCTACAGGCTCAACATTCGAGCTGGTCATTGGGAGAGTGATGACGAAAAGGTGGCGAGATACCTGAATGGTCTTAGGTATGACATTTAGGATGAATTGAGCATGGTCACCATCCGAACAGTTGAGGATGCATACCAAATGGCTTTGAAAGCCGAGGAAAAGCTGAGCCGCAAGCAGGGACAGGGAGGGCGAGGCAGAAGCCAACCCAGAGGCAAAGAAGTTGCCCAAGAGAGAACTCAAAATCCCAAGGAGGAGTGGAAAAAGCCTCTGGGAAGAGATGAAAGAGGTAGAACCTCACAGCAGAGGCAGCAAATTGCTGAGCCGAGGAGACAGCAAGATGATCAGCAAGGAGGATATGCTAACGCCAGCACATTTCCTCATACCCGAGGTAGAGGAGGAGGACGTGGAGGAGTCATCACATGTTTTACATGTGGGAAAGACGGACACAAGGCCGTTGACTGTCCAGAGAGGAAGATGGACAAAGGAAAAGCTCACTTCGCTGAGGCACAGAGGTGTGATGTCGAAGATGAAGACACTGGAAGTGGAAAGTCACTGACAATGCATAAGGTCCTGTTGAAACCTGAGAAAGAGGTGGACAGCTCAGCGCAAAGATGCAGACTGTTCCGGACCACGTGCAAGACCAAGGGCTGTAAATGCAAGGTCATAGTGGACAGCGGAAGCACCGATAATCTCGTTTCGACCGATATGGTGGAGAAGCTGGAGCTGAAAACGAACAAACACCCGAGTCCATACAAAGTGACATCGCTGCAGAAAGGACACCAGGTATGTGTTACAAAGCAATGCTTGGTCAATTTTAAAATGGGTGAATATAGGGATGAAATCCTGTGTGATGTCATTCCCATGGATGTCTGTCATGTTTTATTGTGTAGACCATGGCAGTGTGACCGAAATGTTGTTCATGATGGGAAAATGAACACATACACCTTGGAGAAGGATGGGAGATCACATACATTGCATCCGATGAAGGATAAGGAAGTGAAGCCGGAAGTAACCAGCACGATACTTCTCATGAGTGGGAAGGAACTTCTCACAGAGCTGGAGAAGGATGAGGATCCACAATTCTTCGTTGTCAGGAAGCCGAGAATTTTCCTGACAAGCACAAGAGTGGACGAGTTTCCAGAAGAGATTCAGGAACTGCTTGGAGAGTTCACTGATATTATCGTGGACGAACTACCTCGTTCGTTGCCACCGATGAGTGTGAGTCACCACATCGACCTCATACCCGGAGAAAGTCTACCGAATAAGGCAGCGTACAGGTTGACACCTCAGGAGAATGAGGAAGTCAAAAGGTAGGTACAGGATCTCCAAGATAAAGGACTGGTGAGAGAAAGTCTTAGTCCGTGTGTCGTTCCAACGGTACTGAGTCCAAAGAAGGATGGAGGCTGGAGGATGTGTACAGACTCCAGGGTGATAAATAAGATCACCATCAGGTATAGGTTTCCACTACCGAGAATGGACGACTTGATGGATTGCCTGAGTGGGGCAAATTATTTTTCAAAGATAGATCTCGAGAGCGGATATCATCTTATCCAGATGCGAGAGGGAGATGAATGGAAGACAACATTCAAAACAAATGAAGGTTTGTATGAATGGTTGGTCATGCCGTTTGGTTTGACAAACGCACCGAGCACTTTTATGAGGCTGATGAATGAAGTCCTGCGGGAATTCATTGGCAAATTTGTGGTCGTATACTTGGATGACATATTGATTTTCAGCAAGACGAAGGCTGAACACGTGAGGCATTTGGCCATTGTGATGAGAAGATTACAGCAGGAGAAGCTGCTGATCAATTTGAAGAAGTGTTCTTTCATGCAGACATAACTCATTTATTTGGGCTTTGTAATCTCGGCAAATGAATTGAAGATGGATCTTGAGAAGGTGAACGTAATCAGGAATTGGCCATCGCCAAGGAATGTTTTTGAGGTAAGGAGCTTTCACGGTTTGGCAAGCTTCTACAGAAAATTCATTCGGAACTTTAGTGGAATCGGTGCCACAATGATGGACACTGTGAAGAAGAAGCATAAGGTTTTCCATTGGATAGCAGAGGCTGAAAGGAGCTTCAATTTGTTGAAGCGAAAGATAACTGAGCAACCAGTGTTAGTGTTGCCGGATTTTCAGAAGACCTTCCAAGTGAAGTGTGACGCCAGTGGGTATGCTGTTGGAGGGGTCTTGAGTCAGGATGACAGACCTGTTGCATATTACAGTGAGAAGCTGGATGATGCGAAACTGAAGTACTCCACATATGATAAAGAGTTCTATGCCATTATACATGCATTAAAAAAGTGGAGGCATTATCTCATACCCAAGGAATTTGTTCTGTACAGTGATAATCATGCATTACAGTTCGTGAGTCAGCAAGAGAAGCTGAATCAGAAGCATGCAAAGTGGGTGGAATACATGTAGAATTTTACATTTGTGATAAAACATATTTCGAGGACTGCCAACAGACGCCTTGAGCAGAAAATGTTTATTTCTACAGGAATTCAGGGTCAAGACTTTGGGTTTTGAGAATTTGAAAGATATGTATGCAGGTGACACAGACTTTGGCGAGGCATACGAGGCAGCTGAGAACCCAGTTCTCAGGGATAGGAGTCCGTGGATTGACTACCTGATCCAGGATGGATTGTTGTTCAAAGGCAATCAATTGTGCATTCCAGATTTCTCTATGAGAGAGAATTTCGTGAAGGAAAATCACAGTGGAGGCTTAGCAGGTCATTTTGGACATGACAAGACATTTGCCAAGCTGAGCGAATCATATCATTGGCCGGGCATGCGCGCTGATGTAAAGCGATTTGTTGACAGGTGCCGAATATGTCAAAATGCGAAAGGCCAAAAACAGAACACAGGGTTCTATCAGCCGTTGCCTATACCCGAGAGGCCATTGGAAGCCATTAGCATGGACTTTGTGTTGGGTTTACCAAGGACACAGTGAGGAGTTGATTCCATTTTTGTAGTAGTGGACAGATTCTCGAAGATGGCACATTTCATCCCGTGTCATAAGACTAGCGATGCAACCCACATCGCAAACTTGTTTTTCAAAGAGATTGTCCGATTGCATGGATTGCCGAGAAGCATAGTCTCGGATCAGGATACCAAGTTCGTAGGTCATTTTTGGAGGACGCTATGGAAGAATCTAGGGACTGGCCTGGCATTTAGTTCTGCTTACCATCCGCAGACAGATGGGCAGACGAAAGTAGTCAACAAAAGCTTGGGGGATCTGTTGAGAAGCCTGGTGACTGAGCATCATAGCAGTTGGGATCATATCCTACCACAGGAAGAATTTGCGTACAACGATTCAGTAATCGAAGTACAGGTAAGAGCCCATTTCAAATTTTGTATGGGACGCAGCCGAGAGGAGTGTCTGAGCTCAGGGAGTCAGAACAGGCTGAAACTAGCAGCGCGAGAGCTAAGGAATTTGCTGAAGCAATGCAAGAACTTCACACGTAGGTGAAGCAACGACTGATGAAGGCGAACCAGGAGTATAAGCGCAGAGCCGATCAGAGGAAATGACAACTTCAGTTTGAAGTTGGAGACATGGTTCTAGCACACCTGAGGAAGGAAAGGTTCCCAAGGGGAACGTATAACAAGCTCAAGATGAAGAAGATTGGACCATGTAAAGTCTTGAGGAAGTTTGGTGAGAATGCATATGAGCTTGAATTGCCAGAGGGCATCGGGATATCTCCGATTTTCAATATTTCAGACTTATACCCCTACAGGACTGAAGAAGCAGGCACTGGAACTGATGAACCACCAGTGATCCAGTGGCAGAAGCAATTTCCAGTTGCACAGAAGCCGGAGATGGAGTGCATACTGGATAAATGAGTTGGAAAGAAGACCAAGAGAAAGCAATATTTTGAGTACCTGGTGAAATGGAAGAACCACCCAGTGGAGGATGTCAGCCGGGAAACAGATGCATTGATACAGGGGCATGGTCACACTGTGCAGGAGCTCATGGACAGGAGCCCATGAAATCTTTTGAGCCGAGGAGTATGATGCAGGAGCATCCACGCTTCATCAAGCGATCCAGCGCATGGAGGAAAGAATATACAGTTGGACAACACCAGCGCCTACATTTTTGAATTACTTTGAAGATTGTTGCGCCGCCGTTTAACTAAAGGCATTCAAAGCTGAGCGCACTTGTATTGTGTTATAGATAGGAAGGCATTTAATAGTTTTAATGCTGTTAGATAGGAATTAGCTGTAGATTAGACAGTTTTACTTCCGGGAGGGAAAACGAATATAGACACCCTCCTTTGTATAATGAAGAGGATTATTCAGCATTAGCATTGAAAAAGGAGGAGCAGACCAGAGAACTTGTGAAGAACACCCATGTACAAATTGAATAAATAGAAGAAAGACTTTGATTCAATTCAATGGCTGTGTTTGTTTTCTGTGTGTTGTTGATATTATGTTGTTGCATACTAGCTTCTTTTTATTCCTTTCTTCTATATGCTGCATATGTGATTGCATGGCAGGTTCGAAACTTGAGGGAATGAGGAAATAAGTTCCAATTGTTTCTCTGTTTGAGCCAGGAGATTCCTGCATAGAGTGCAGTTGAATTCCTCCGCATAGAGTACGTTGAGGAGGCTAAGCAGTTGAACTCTTGTTCTCGTTTGCCCAGAGTGAATTGGGTTGCTCGAGTCATGCAGGGAAAGTGCAGGTCGAACTTGAGGTTTTCAGTCACTAGCTTGAGTGAAAGAAGGCAGGGATTCCTATGGCTTGGAGTGCATAGAATCCCAAAGTGATCAACACTTGGAGAGTTGTTGAGGCCGTGCATCAGAGTGTGCGTATAACCCCCGGAAGAAGCAGAGGAAATAAGCTTAGGAGGGATAGTTCCTCGTACATACCGTCGGAACAAACCTGGGTGAAGTTTGAACCAAAAGAAGCTTCGAAGCAAAGCAGGTTTTCAAGGCGGGGAATCATCGACCAAGAGTTGCCGAAAGAAATCGCGAAGTCCCGAGGATCGTTGGATCGCGGAAGAGTCGTGAGGGAGATAACCCGTAAGCAATGGCGAGAAGGTTAAAATTCCATCGGGCTTCGGTGGTTCAACGTTCGGGGGTTGGCGAGGTAAGAGTTTTACAAATCGTGAAATCGCGAGTCGTGATTTCCTGAATTTATCGGGGCCGTTGATCGTGACCAAGATAGGTGGCACGAATCCGGAGAATCGGGGTTTCGACATTCGAGATTCCCCAATGCAAGGAATTCGTGACAGTTGAAATTGCGATCCCGTGATTCCCAATCACACGAGTGGAAGAGGACGTGGCAGCGTGGGACCTGAAGACTCTAGTGGAGACAGGTGGCGTCAATTTGGAGTTCGGGGTTCGGGGATGGAAAAAAAGCAGTGAAACATGACATCGCCATTCCCGATTTCCCGATAGGGAAATCCCCGACGCGCGAAAGCGTTGACTGTGAACTCTTGGGGTTCGGGGTCTGGAGCTGTAGGTGAACTTTGTTCGCGTGAACCGCGAATTCCCGAGTCGCGATATCCCGATTTCCGAAGGAGGGGGAATCGTCGAAGGAGTTACTGTGGGTGACTCGTGACTCCCGAGGGGAGTTGGAAGGGCTTAGACTCTTCGGGCCCGTGGTTGAAGGAGATCCTGGTGGGAGCGGCTTGCTCGTTGAGGGTCGGGTTGGGTCAGAAACATATTTGACCAATTCCATAAACCTAATATCGTATTCTTCTATGGTTCAGTTTCCCTGTACTAGAGCATGAAATGTTCCTACCTATTGTTCCTCGTAGTAAGATGGCAGATATTTCCTTCGGAACCTCTCCTCGAAAAGTTCCCAAGATAGAGTGTCTGGGGTAAGATGCAGTTTCCTTTCCAGGTTACCCCACCAGTTCAAGGCACTGTCTCTCAACTGAAAAATCACTATCTTTTCCTTTGAGGTGGATGCATAGTCCCTTAAGGAAAAACACCTTGTCATGCCTTCCAACCATGCTTCTGCGCGTTCACTGGCGCGACCCCCGACAAACTCTGGAAGTTTGATCTTATGTAGTTCTCTAGTGATTTCTTTGGGTGGAGGTTCTCCCCTTGAATCCCTCGATGCTTCTGTATTACTCGTTCCATATGGTGGGGGTTCCACTTCGATCCCTGTTGGTTGACGCCCCTTTAAAATCTCATTTATGGGCTCCAAAGAGCGTAGTATGAGAGCTAGTTTAAGCGATGGTGGTGGCAGCGCTGGCGGTGTTGGCGGTGCCTATGATGATTCTCCTCCATCTCGATTCCCTCAATTCCTAACCATCCTGTATGATTTAACCTGCATCAACCAAATTTGTCAGGGTGAGTTCAAGGACATTTCACATTTGCACAACTTAACTAGAAAACAGGGTTAGGCATAAGTTTTTTTTTACTTGTATTTAAACAGACGTTACTCTTTTTAGGGGAAGTGGCTAGGTTAGGGTTAAGCATCTAAGATTAGTGTCACTTCCTAAGAAAAATACTGACTCCCTCGCCCGGTAGCTATGCTAGCTTTGCACTATACTTGCCAATTTCTCTAACTTACCTGCCTAGTGTGCATGAAGCCCCCTCCCACTTATCTTGTTCTAAGTTCTTATACTTTGCATTTGCAACTAATTAAGGTGAATTCCAACCTAATGTTGATGAAATGAGTCTAAGGCTATCCTTCAATTCTTGACTCGTGGGATTTCCTTGGCGCGTTGTACATATGCATTGAATTGTGTGTCTCGGTGGCTACAGGTGCGAGTCTTGAGGATTGTACAGTGGATTTCGAGCATTGGAGATTAGTGCTTGTGTGTTATGGTTATGTATTGTTTTTGGACTTGTGGTCATATGATGTAGTGAGTAGGAGACCACGTGTCTTCTCCTTGGTACCTTTAAAGGTCAAACTAAGGGAACATGTGTTGACGCAACTCCAAGGAGACAGTTGGTATTTAGAGGTTACTTTAAACCTCCAGAGTGGGAGGAAATTAGATCCAAAGTATGACGGATATAGTCTAGAAGAAGACAAACTATTGAGATATTGGGGAAGGATGTAAATCCCTGAAGATGGGGATATTCGAAGAATCATACTGAAGGAAGCCCATAGAGCACTTTATTGTGCGCATCCGAGTGTGAAAAAGATGTACGTAGACATGAGGAAGATTTTCTTCTGGGTAGGCATGAAGCGCGATGTAGTCCATTTCATCGCCAAGTGCCTAGAGTTTCAACAAGTGAAATCCAACCACCATCATCCAGCAGGCATCCTACAACCACATGATGTTCCTATGTCCAAGTGGGAAGTCATTTCTATGGATTTTGTTGTGGGGTTGTCACTCACATCTCATAGACAGAATGCCATTCTTGTGATAATTGATAAGTTAACCAAGACTACTCATTTTATTCCGGTTAGAGACACTTAAGATGTCACTGATGTGGCACGTGTGTTTGTAAGTGAGGTCATCCATTTGCACGGGATACCTAAGAAGATCATTTCAGATAGGGATTCTAGATTCACTTCTAGGTTTTAGACAAGTTTGCAGTCAGCGTTGGGGACTCAGTTGAACTAAAGCATAACTTATCATCTTGAAACAGATGGGAAACCTAAGAGAGTAAATCAAGTCATGGAAGACGTTCTTAGGATGTACATCATGGATAATCAAACCCATTGGGAGAAGTACCTACCTTTGGTAGAGTTTGCCTACAATAACAGTTTTCATAGCTCCATCAGAATGCCACCCTACAAAGCTCTGTATGGAAGGCCATGCAGAACACCATTGAGTTGGGAAAGATTATAAGAACGAGTAACAGTTGAGCCAGAATTGATTCAAGAGATGGAGGAACAGGTAATTCAAATTAGGCAGAGACTAAAGGAAGCATAGGATAGGAAGAAAAGTTATGCGGATGCACACATGACCGACCGAAGTTATGAAGTGGGAGACCAGGTTTTCATTCGTATCAGGCCTAATAAGAGTACGATATGGTTCGGGAAGGGGACAAAGTTGTCACCTCGATTTATAGGACCATTCAGAATCCAAGAGAAAATTGGACCAGTTTCCTATCGTCTCGTACTGCCACCCCACTTGCATAAAACTCATAATATTTTTCATGTATCTGTTTTACGTCATTATGTTGTTGATGAATCACATAAACTAAATTGGAAGGAATTGCAGGTATCGGACGTGGGAACTCTCACAGTAGAACCATTACGCATATTGGACCATAGAGTTCGACAGCTCCGGAACCATCTAGTAGACCAAGTTAAGTCCAATGGGACAAGTATAGTCCAAGATCTGCTAGTTGGGAAGACGCTGAGACATTACGACGAGACTATCCCTCACCTTTTTGACCACCTCGACAATATGTTTCTCGAAGGTTGGGTGTATGTAACACCACCTTTTGACTTAGACAGTCAGGGTTACCTGAGGCCTACACACTTTTATTTTTCTGTTCACAAGTGAAACTATTAAATGATACACTTGAACTTTTAAGACATATGAATCTTTATGAATGTTTAAATGTATTTGGATAATGATGGATATGATGCGATATATTGTGAGAATGTAAATTTTATGAATGTTTAAATGTTATTGATGATGATGGATATGATGCGATCTACAATGAGAATGTAAATTTTATGAATGTTTAGATGTTATTGATGATGATGGATATGATGCAACATATTCTGTGAATGAGAATCCTATGAATATTTAAATGCTATTTGAATGATCTTGGATATGATGCAATCTGTTATGTAAATGACAATTTTATGAATGGGTGTCGTTAATTGAATTATGGGATATTATGAGATCTATTTCTAACTTGAAAACTTTGATGTTAAATTTGTTGGTACACGGATACCGAATTGAAATTATGGTTGTATGCAATTACATGATGATAATGCATAGAAATATATGAGTTTGTGCTACAGACTAACTTGCAGGTTATGGGCTATGAAATAGCCAAGGTATAATGATGATGAAAGTGGGTGCCATGACCACTAGCCGAGAAACATTATGGTATGAATCTTTGTATGTGAAATTATATTTGTTTGGATGCATTTCTATGATATGTGGACCAATGTAGGATTTTAGATGGTAAGACTACCCAAAACTGAATAGATGATGACAAAACTTCCAGCAACACGGTGCCACTATAAATTCCATTGTAGGGTGTGGACCCTAGTTATTATTAGGAGGGGTGGAGGCATTTTCCACTGTGTACCCTCAGAAACTTGAAGTCATGGGAGGATGATGTTAGCTCACGCTCCCCTAGACGTGTGATGATGACTGTCAGTTGCCTGCTGGGGAAGCTTGGTCAAGATAGTGACACTTCCTCTTATGGGTTCTATTTGGAGTTAGGTCAATATATTTTACGCTCCAAGATAGTCTAGCAGAGGAAGGATAGGAATGGAAGATGGAAGTAATTTAGGGAGGAAGGATGAGTAGAAATAGTTGAGAGTGTATGGAGATTTGTCTTATGGTGGAATTTATTGTTTTTCCTTCTAAAAAGAAAATGCATATATATATGAATATTCATAAATTATGTAATTAAATTACAATTGTCTAAATAACATTGTTGAGCTAGATAATTGAAATTAAAGGACTTTGCAAACAATAGATTGGTTTATTTTCTCTTATAAAATGAATAGTCTTGTTGAAGGGATTGGATGCATATGGAAATTACTATAGAGATGATAGTTATTGATATTAGTACATGAACGAGACTTGTATGTACTAGCTACAGATGCATTTCTTGCGCATGTACACTAGTATGAATGAGTTTCTTGGCTTAATTACTAATAATGACGGCTATTTGTTATGAATGTGTGAACCATGTTTCTTTTCCCTTCTATCATAAAATATTTTAACTCCGGGACGAAGTTTCCTGAAGGGTGGGTGTATGTAACAACCCTAGTTAAATAGTTGCTTAAGGTTATCAAGAATAGTTAATTAAATAATTAACTGTCCTAATGTGTATTAGTTAAGTAATGATTAACTATTAATAATATTAATTAATTAATTATTTATTTACTTATTGTTTAATATATGTTGATTAATTTATTAATTGATTACTTAACACATTTATTGGTTTGGGTAAAGAATTAAAGGATTAATAATTTTAATTTATTTATTAAAAAACTTTACGTATGACAGGGGATAGGGTATTAAATGGAGGGATAAGGTAGTAAATGGGGGGATTATTATGAAAATTTGGGAGAGGACTGTATTTTCGGAGGGATATTTTTTGGTTTGGAGTTTGGGTGAACTGGTGCAGGGGGCACCGGGTTGCTGGGAGTTTTGGGCTTGGGGGCCAGGAATCCTCATGGAATCCTGGAGCTAGGGAGCCGAATAGGCTGCTCCTAGATGGTTGGGTGGTTAGTCAATTTTGGGCAGGGTTTGGTCAGAGCATCAGGCAGAGTTTTGGGCAAAGCAGCAGAGAGAAAAACGGGATATTGGGAAAATAACATCAGCCAGAGGTATCTATATTCATGAATTTGTTGGGTTATGTGGTTATTATGTAATTTATTAGATTGTTGTTCATAAATTTAAATTTTTGTTGCTTATATTTTGAATGAAATTGCTTATTGCTTATGCTGAATAATCTTAATATTTAAAATTATGATTTTTTTGAGGCTTAATTCAATTAGGTTCTTACAATCTAACTATTAATAATCATAATTTAACTATTATGAATTTGTTGTTATGATTAATAATAATTATTAACTGTTATGAATCTAATATGATAATAACAATAAGCAAATTTCCATCCTATTCTAACATACATTTTATCCTAGGAATTCCCAACTGAATAAAGTATCTAAGATGAGAAGCAAGCAACAAGAATTATCGATCCCAAAATTGAGTTTACTGGGGTAAATTGTTAAACGATTATAACAGAAATGAACTCCACGGTCATAAAGTTTCCCTATGATTCATCCCTAATTACAAGCCCCCAGGTTCAAGATGCTAAAATTTTAACAATGCTACAGGGAGAAATTTAATTGAAAAACTTCAAAGCTGGGCGAAAGAATAATAAAATTAAGAGGAATTAAATTAATTTGAAATTAAAATGGAAACTGCCAGGTTTACAAACTTGGAGGGAACATCCCTTAAGGGTCATATGCTGACATCATGAAGTGGTAACAAGGAAGACAGTGAAACTATCGCTGAGACAACAACAAAAAGAACCAAAATTACCTCTCCATTCAGAAAGGACACGATGGAGCTCAGAAAATACCAAGGGCATCAATGACTGGGACAACACGAACTCCCTAATATGGAAGGAGAAGTGATCCATGACAACAAGTGAAATATGGAAATGGATAACCCACAAATGGTCGACAAGAGAGGGTCATATATTACACATGATAAGGGTGGATCTCCAACAAAGAAATACTCAGATCTTTGTACTCCACGAAACTTTCATGAGCAACTGCAAGATACGTAGGTGATAGGATGACTCCCTCACCAAGGTTAGACAATTCTGAGCTCCAAACCACACAAAGCATCCAAAAAGGTGTCAAAGGAGGGTGAGGCGCAATTCATTAACCTTTTAAACACTAAGACCACTCTCCACACAAGAAAGGTATGATGAGAACACCATTACCTATCACAAGTTGTGCAAAGGAATAAGTTGAATTCCTAACTAAATCTGTCCAACATTTCCCTTCCTTTAATAAAGGGTGCTATAATAATGGGTTCAAATGTAATTTTTCTCTAGGTCTTCGCAACCAATACCGTGGAAAATGTAATGTGGTGTGGAAAATGCACTGCGATTATGCTTGGATTGAGTCTTAAATAAATGATACAATTCAGTGTGACATATGCTTATCGAGGTGGGTTCCAAAAGAATTATCAGTCTCGAAATGGATTACTAAATTAAGATCGATAACAACCTAAGATCATATATCATTAAAGAAAAGATGAACGTAAGACAAAAGTACTTGGCGAGAGGCGAGTTGCAATCTCGAAATTAAACTAGAATAACATGGGTCAGATAACCCAACAATTGTATTACGAGTATTAAGACTGTTATCAATCACACCATAGGTTTTAATACAACTTCTCATGAATCCGTATGGACAACACATTCTTTAAAGTTAATTAATTTTTATACAGTCAATAACCCAATGGATCATCCATCAACAGAAATGGTTCTATTCTATAATCCATTCATATAACATAAATGATAATAAGCATTCAACTACATTTTCTGTAGCAACTTAGATGCAAGCTCCTCATTGCAAAGATCTTGCATCGTACTAATAATTTAGCTAAAATTTAATAAGAGACCAACTTTAGCTACAATGGAAATTTAGACTAAAGGATGGTGAGGAAAAATGCAACTTCTAACTTAATTGTCTTATTGATTAACAGATAAACAACAAGCGCAACCAATCGAGCTTCAGGGTACCATTAAAATTTTCTCCAAGGCATGCATTCACACACACACACACACACACACACACACACACACACATACACTAAACTCAATACAACGCTAACACTTGTACCATAACTAACGATGACGAATTGAAGTCAATGTCCCACGTTGGCACTCTGAACAACTCATGCTCGCTAACCACTAAGACCTCATCAGTACCTCCCAACCAACACTAGGGGTACTCTTCTCCCCCCTGAGCCCCCTCGAGCTGAAAAGAGGCCTCATGCACAACACCAGAGAATGCTAGCTTTTAGCTCGCCTCGCAAGGTCGACCTACCACCCGTTACCTGAGCTCGGTATCTCAACTCCCACAAGATAAATTCAATCAAGATAAAATCACGGCAGCGTAACCTTACGCAACCAGACGTGATCAATACTCCTCCTACACCATCCTTTTTATAGTGTTTTCTTAGTGATTATTTTCCCAAACCCTGATTAGATTCTTTTTATTAAATTTAATTAGGATAAACCTCCCCCGTACACATGTCACCCGATCTCTTCGTTGCACCAGAAAATCAATTTATTAATTAATTGATTTAGCCTATTTCCCTCACCCACCTAAAAGCATTCCTAAAAGCACTCCTCGGTGTCCCTTTATTCCCTTATAATTCTTAAATGACTTACACCTTACTTAAAGCCTAGTTGATTTCAAAAATAGAAAGTTCCAAAGGCTAGATTCCTTACTAAGTTAGACATTCACCTTTTTCTTTAAGTTCCCCTTTTTAAATAAATTCAGAATTAGCAAGTTTAGAAAAAGACAACAAGTTACCCATTTATTAGATTAATCCTCCATTAAAATTTTTACTTGAATTATTAAAGTTTAAATCTTCCTTACTGCTTTTTTATTACATGTCTAATCAGTTTTTTTTTGCTCCTAGGATCTACTTAGACCTAGTTTTTTTTTTTTAAATTCACTAGGCTTTGCGACAATTCTTAAGGGAAAACTTGTTATTAACTTTACTCATATGATCATTCATTTTAAGACCGACCAAATCCTAAGGAGGAATAGTTTTCTAGGTACTAGGTTTATTAACTTACCATAGTTAAAATGGCGACGTGCCCTTTAGGATGCACTATACGCTCCAAGGGTGCCACTCACCTCTTTCCATTTTATTTGCGCGACGTGCCCTTCAAGACGCACTACGTTCTTCAAGGGTGCCACTCGCCTCTTGACTAAATTTTGTAGACGTGAAACTCCTAGATTCAATACTCTGTGAGGTGACCTTGTGGGAGACTAAGGGCCTCTATGGAATAAGGATATTGCCTTATTGTGCACCCCTTAGAATCGTCGTGAGCGACTGTCACAGTCTGCCCTCACGACATCGCAGATCTCTCGAACTAGGTAATCATTAACCTACAGTTTGAGCCACGATGAGAGTGCTAGTAGGTTGTGTCATGGCTTCTACCACAACTCTCTCTCAATGTCTCTGGTTGTCGTGGGTGACCCATTTACTCCTATGTGAGTCTAGTTAGCAAGCTACCATCAGCCTGCATCCATCAAGAAAACGTGTCAGTTATAACAATCAACATCATAATATCTAGTCATATGTCACATCTGTAATATCAAGAACATTCAAACCATAACAGTCCACCCCCTAACTCGATCCGGAGTCTAAGAAGATCCATCAATTCCCTCGATATCCTCTAACGTCTAGAGTCCTGCACACTCAGGAAAACCCAGTCAATAACACACGTCGAAATAAATATAGCAAAATAACATATCATCAAATCCATAACATCTCATAGGCATAATCAAAACAACCAATCGTATAATGGACCGGATCACTTGCACGCAAGTGTACTCAAAGAATAAGTCTGATCAGGTATGCGTAAGAGCGAGATGTTACACTACTCCTATGAATTCAATATAATTCCAGTGCTTTCACAAATTTTTCAATCAAATTTCACATTATTGTTTAGAGGAGAAGAAATCGATCTATGGAACAAGAAACATTATGTAAATAACT
Source organism: Picea engelmannii (assembly GCA_009831015.1). Taxonomy (NCBI): domain Eukaryota; kingdom Viridiplantae; phylum Streptophyta; class Pinopsida; order Pinales; family Pinaceae; genus Picea; species Picea engelmannii. The sequence goes on along the minus strand of ML785539.1, from coordinate 70,425 downwards.
TTGGTAATAGATATTTATTAATATATTTTTCTTTATTTGTGCATGTTGATGGTGCTTTTCTTACAAGGAGCAACAAGAGCCTTGAGATTTTCTGGTAGCTCATAGCTCTTGTTATGTATGATGAAGATTACACACAAATGCATGAGTTATTGTATATAATAATTTAATAATATGACTAGTAAATATATAAAAAAATGTTCTGAAATCATTTGTTTAGTGAAAGGCTAATGTTTTAGGGAGTTTCCCTCCTTTTAACAATAACATTAGGATGATTAATAATAAGTAGATATGGTTGACTTTGTTATACAAAGTCTTACATTATAATTTTTTTTTTAATTTTCATTAATCTTATATAAACAACATTACATGTTTATTATATCAACATTATTTAAAATATTTAGACAAAATCAAACTTTATTTATATAAATATTTTTATATTAATATTATTTAGATAAAATATTTAGACAAAATTAAACATTTTTATATGAAAATATTTTTTATTTTTTTTATTTAAACAAATATTCATACAATTAATTAATTGGAGTCCAAACAATTAATATAATTAACCTATTAATTTCATTTAATTTAAATGAAATGTTAAATATTTAAATTTATTTTAACAAAAGAATGAGAATGTCAAAATTTTAAAATTTTCAACATATTAAAAAAATAAGAAATTACTTAAAAAAAATTATAACTATTAAATTTTTAAGTTCTTTAAATATTAATTGATATATATTTTAATGTTACATCTATTAAATATTAAAAAGGATGAAAAATAAATGCCATTCTACACTTCACGGTTACTTCATAAATTCAATTACTTTTTATTTTAATGTCTCTTAAAAATTCAAATAATAAAAATAAAAGGATTTGAGTTTTTTATTTGTTTGCAATAAACTATGCATTTCATCTAAGTTGAGATAAATGGTAATTAGTAGTTTTTAAGTTTTATATTTATAACCAAATGTATTTAGTTTAAATGTATTTAGTTTAAGGTAAAAAAATGGTAATTATTATTTGCAATAAAATATATTATTTATTCTATTAAATATTTATTAGATATAAATTATTTTAATAATAATAATTTATGATTTATAATGAAAATTAATAATAATTAATCATTTAAAATAAAAATTAAGTAAATTTTATATCATAATGAAACTATGACGTTTTTCATTTTGAAAATGTTCATAATTTATAAATATTATTTATTTCATAAAAAAAAATATCATAATTTTAAATTTTTTTTTTGATGAAAATGTTTTGAAAAACAATACATCATTTAAGGATGACAAAAGGAAATACAATAATTTAATATTGTGATGAATAAATGCACGAAAAATCTTGTGAAATCATTTGTTTACCATCAATCCCTCCACCTTTTAAAAAATAATTTCGTAGAATAACATTAAGTCTGCCATCTTTGACTTTATTATATAGAGTCTTATATATGACATTAAGTTAGGGTTTCAAATTTGTTACCATCTTTGACTTTATTAAGTCTTATATATGACATTAAGTTAGGGTTTCAAATTTGTTAGGGCTTAAGAGAAATATATGTTAACTGTGTATCAACACTTATTAAAATTTTATAGAGTTGATTCAATATACAAAATAACTAAACATGTGTGAGGCTTATGAGAGAAAATTATGAGAAATAAATTTTATAGAATTGATTTAATGTAAAGAATAGTTGAACATGTATAAGATTCATAAAACATAATTATTAAGAAATTTTGAAATTCTCTGTTAAGGCTATAAACATTAAAATGGTTAACATTACACAATTAGACACTTTCAAGAGTGTAAAACAATTAGAGTGGAATTATAATTAGAAAGCAAATTCAATGTAGTAGTACTAAAAATAATGGTCGCTACAATAATGGAGGGCCATGAGACAAAGCTACTCGAATACATGAAAGAATATTATAACGGCTTTGTATAGGATATAATACCTGGGAGGTTAAGCATAGAAGTTTTTATCTTCGTTAATCATTTTGAGTATTCTCAATATTCAAACTTAAGAATCTTGAAATAATTTTTTTCAATAGTAAATTAAGTAAAAGAAGATTAAGAATGGAGTAGAAGCTTGTCTAGAAAAAATGTAAAATTAATTGAAAATTGTTTATGTTTTTAAGAGTTAATCTTTTTTAAATTAAAAATTTGATATTCTAAAACTTTATCAAGTTATATAATTTAATTAATATTTATAGAAGTGAAATAATATTTATAAAAAAAAATAAAACTCAAAATCCAATCTTAAAAATATATTTCATTATCTATTTTTTAAAAAGTTTAATAATTTTTTTAACAAACCTAAACCTAAGATGAATTTAAAAAAATTGATTTATCACCACTTTATCATTCACAAACGAATTAAAGTTCAATAAACTTAAAAAATCCAGGAAACAAAAACATATGCAAACATGTGCAATAATTCTAAAAAACAACTGGGAGTTAAAATTGAGTAAGGTGAGGTCCCAAATGCATTCAAATTTTCTCGGAAATAAAACATATAAGAATATTCGAGAAAGTAAGTAAGAAACTATAAGAACCTAATCAAAATAAACATGACAATTAATATAAGAAACTATACAAACCTACTCAAAATAAACATAACAATTACAATAAGATGTAAGATGTTTGTATCTACATCATGAGTGAATATAGCAAAATTGATCTACTCAAAATAAACATAACAATTATAATAAGATGTGTGTATCTAAATCATGAGTGAATATAAAAAAAAAAATGTTTTGAAATCATTTGTTTGGTGAAAGGCTCATGTTTAGGGAGTTTCCCTCACTTTGACAATAACACTAGGATGATTAATAATGAGTTGATTTTATTATACAAAGTGTTACATTATGATGTGGTTTCTAATTTTTATTAATCTTATATAAACAATATCACATGTTTATTATATCAATATTATTATGATAAAAATTTTAGAAAAAATCAAACATTGTTTATATACATATTTTTATATTAACATTATTAAGATAAAAATTTTAAACAAAATCAAACAATATTTTTATAAACATTTTAATATAAACATATAATTTTAAAAAAAATCAAACATTGCTTATATACATATTTTTATATTAACATTATTATGATAAAATCTTTAAACAAAATCAAACAATGTTTCTACAAACATTTTTATATAAGCATATATTTTTTTGCATGTTGATACAATTAATTGGAATCCAAAACAATTAATATAATTTTTTTTTGACACTTAATGTAAATGAAATGTTACAATGATATCGAATATTAAAATTTATGTTAACCTAATAATAATAACAAACTAAAAATTCTAATTTTTTTAATATATTAAAAAACAATTACATATTTTTTTTTTTATAAATATTAAACTTTTTAGTAATTTAAATATTTTGTATATATTTTAATGTGATAAAAATTATAAATATTAAACTTTTTAGTAATTTAAATATTTTCTAAATATTTTAATGTGATATATATGAAATATTAAAT
>ML785539.1:47702-66874 GCA_009831015.1 Picea engelmannii | reverse complement strand
TGATGATGATGATGATGATGATGATGATGATGATGATGATGATGATGATGATGATGATGATGATGATGATGATGATGATGATGATGATGATGATGATGATGATGATGATGATGGTGATGGTGGTGGTGGTGGTGATGGTGATGGTGATGGTGATGGTGATGGTGATGGTGATGGTGATGGTGATGGTGATGGTGATGGTGATGGTGATGGTGATGGTGATGATGGTGATGATGGTGATGATGATGGTGATGATGGTGATGATGGTGATGATGACGATGACGACGACGAGGACGACGACGAGGACGACGAGGACGACGACGAGGACGAGGACGAGGACGACGACGACGATGACGACGACGACAAGGACAAGGACGAGGAGACCGAATTGGTCTATCGGACCTTAAGAGGGTAAGTGATGATTACTTGTGATTCTTTAGAATTTTGTTTCTCTGCTCAAAAAACATTAAGAGAAGCTTTCCAAGATCACCATACTTTTGTTGAGTTAAGAGGTTAGAAAGGTTGGTAGTGTGATAAATATTTTGAAAAGGAGATATAATATGGGTATACGCTGGACAATATAAGAGAAAGTGCTTTTCATCTTCAACATTCTTAGTGTCACAAAGGTGACACACTCTTTCATCCCATGGCATTTTAAAAATTGACCAACGCTCAATTTCACTATGGAGCTCATGAGAATTTGTTCTTATCTTAGAAATGCTTATTTTTTTCTTTACACTTGGAAAAATAGATAGATAATTGTGATCTTCTAGATTAGGGTTGATTACATCTTTATGATACCCTAATTTTTATTTTTTCCTCTAACTCTTTATCACACCATATTTTCTCCTTAAATTTTGATTTGACATTTTTTTTAATAGTATCTTTATTCAGTAAAATGGTTTCTTCCATGATTCCCCAATAGCTTAGCCAAGACTAGGTGTCTGTATTCCCTACTCGCTTGAGTCCATGGTGGTTATGACTTGATTTGGAAGCAATTTTAGGTAGCATTATGTCTTCCATGTTGTTTAACTTGTTCTTATACAATAGGTATCTAGTCATAGACATGCTCTCAATGGGGGAGAAGCTTGTTTCTAAGAGGATGGGATAGGGCGTATTTCCTTTAATTTTGATATTATAGGTTATAAAACTATTTTGTATTTGATCTATCTTTCTCCAAGATTCACGAGAGATATTGCAGCCCCAAACTTCACATCCATAAAGAATAACAGGTGTAAAAAGATTCTCAAAGAGGAGTTTCTTCTTATCCCAACTCCAAAGATCAATTTATTTACAGTTGTTTTCAAGCCCATAATAAGCTTTCCATCCCCCAATAATCTTTTTCTCAATACTATAATTCCAATTGAGCTTGTGGTGAATATCAATTCCAAGATATTTGTATGGATTCACTTCCTCCAAGTTGTTTTTTTAATATACAAAGGTATCATAAGGGATCTTATTGGATTTAATAATCATGATCTTAGTCTTATCAATATTAATAGTCATACCCATATTGAAGCAAAAATCCTTGAGGATTCTTAGTTGGTTTTCAAGATCATGGGGACTCCTTTCCATAAGAACGATAGCAGGGTCGACACAACCTTCTTTTTCCAAGCATTCTTCTAACTTGTCAATGTATATGCCAAAAAGGATAGGGGACAAGGGACAACCTTGTTTGACTCCAATATTGCAGTTAATCTCTTTTGACCATCCCTCAGTGTTTTTAAACTTAACAATAACATTCTCATACATCCTTATTGCAGTAGCCCTCAACTCGAGAGGCACTTTTATCTCTTCCAACCTATTCCAAAGGTTTTTCCTAGGAACCATGTCAAAAGCTTTTCTAAAGTAAACAAAACAACAAAAAAGATTGGTTTTAGTATTGCAGAACTCATCTGGAATGATCCTAAAGGTAACAAGATGGTCCACAGTTGAATGATATATCCTAAAACCAGCCTGGCCTTTATCTCTTTTACCGTGACTTTCTAGCCAAAGGATAATCTTCTTTTCCAAAATAATTCCATAAATCTTGGCTAAAATTGGGCTAATCATAATGGTCCTATAATTAGAGGGAATGTTTCTATCCCCATTTTTAAAAATAGGAATAATGAGGCTTTGCATCTAGGGTTTAGGGAATCCCTGCTTGACTGCTAAATCGAAGAGCTTGTGTATGTGAGGGATAAGGATTGGTCCTCCAATTTTAAAAATTTCAGCTTGGTAGCCTTCAATGTCCTTAGCTTTCCCATTTGCGAGCCGCTTAACCCCAAACTCTATTTCATCTAAAGAAAAAACTTCTTCCTTTGTAGGGACAATAGGAATGGTGTTCATGGAATTAGGGAACTCGTAAAGACTTTTAAGGTAGGAATTCCAGGTCCTTAAGGGAATCCTATTATTTTCTTTAGTATTGCGTTTTAGAATTTGGCTCCAGAACTTCTTAGGATCCAACTTATATAGTTCTGAAAATTGCTCTTGCCTTTTATTGATATAGTATCTTTTTTTCCTTTTAATTAGGGATTTGTACATATTGATCTTATCGAGTTTTAAGGACTCATTAGAATAATCCCTAATGGATTTCCTAACAAGTTTACATTATTTATCATACCAAGGGTTGGTCGTTCTATTATTCTTTTATAGGACACCTCGAAAGAGAACTTGTTAATAAAATTGGAAAGGGTAGTTGTAAAATTATGATAGAGTTCTTCAATGTTGTCCTTATAAGTTAGGATGTTTAATTTACTATTTAAATCCTTTAAGAAAATGTCAACTTTACTTTTGTCAAAGCGAAAATTCCTTTGATTATCATAATTCTCTTCAATGGTGCTCCTATGCATGGAAAATTTTAGAGTTAGGGTTAAAGGTTTACAATCAGAGTCAGACTCATGTTCATTTAAAAGGTCAACATTTGTTATTTGGTTGGAAAGGGGGATATCAGATATCACATAATCTACAACACTACTACCTAGCCCATGAATACATGTCATCTGGTTGGAGTTTGGCCACTTCATTACTCCATTGCAAATTATTAGGTCTTGAGAGCTATAGATCTTAACCAACTGATTACTAAACAAATTCTCAATTAGGTCTTAAGAGATTCTTTTGTAGCTATTAGATAAAACAATGTCCTCATCTAGCCATAAAGGATCATGGTTGGGGTCATTACTCAAAAGAGTAGCTTGTTTAGTTGCAGTCCTAGCATTAAAGTCTCATAGCAGGAGGATATTACCTTCATTTCTCAAATTATAAATATCTTGTTCTAAATTAGTATAGGGACAATTTTTATCTAGATTATTTTTCATATGAAAAGTAAAATTAACAGGTGAAAAATAAGAAATTGCTATATACATCTTCTTAGCATTGGTGTCTGAAATTTGTATCCAAATGTATTGATTAAGAGGGGAAATATTATGAAGTTGAATGTGAGGAGAAATGCTCTTTCTAATATAACAATCTATACCTCCTATCTCTCTATGGTGGGATTTTTTGTTCCATGCTGACCACAAGACAAATCGTTCCATGTTAGGGACCTTAGACTCCTCATTCTCCCAAGTTTCCACTAGATAGATAATATCAATATCACTTGGGATCCAACTTATCATAGGACCTTTGCACCATGGAAAGCCACGACAATTCCAAAACAGGATCGCGAGTGTCCCAAATTCCTATTTATGATTATCCTTCTAGTCTCTATCCCTAACAATATCTTTTTGATTTCTAATTATTGCCCATTTTCCTTCTTTCCTGGCTTCTTTTACCTTTTGAAATTCCTTCCTTAATTCAGGGTCTTCGCGAATAAGGTCTTCATTTATAGATATTCTTGACCCTTTTAAGCTTGGAGATTTACTAAGTATTCTATATTTATGGTCATTACAACTTACTTTGACATGGATCAACCTATCTTTGTAATCAATTATTTTTCCTAGCCTCTTTGTTTCTATGAGGTAAGTTGTATCAATTTGTGATTTATTTTTTAATTCTTCTTTTAATATTGCTAACGTATACTCCTCTTGTTGTTCTTTTATACCAAAAATTATGAAATTAAAAGCTCTTATAATGTAATAAAAAAAATAAAACTAAAAACCATTCCACATATTTTTTTGATAATTCAAAGATAAAAATGAAACTACATCTAATTATTTTTCATTTTCATGTTTGTTAAAAATTAACATGATAAAAATACAAGGATTTGAGTCTTTTATTTGTTTGCAATAAATTAAAAATTAACATGATAACAATAAAAGGATTTGAGTCTTTTATTTGTTTTTGTTTGCAATAAATTATGAATGTGAGGTTGAGAGAATTGGTAATTAGTAACTTTTGAGTTTTATATTTACAATACAATATATTTATGTAAGAAAAATGGTTATTATTATTTACAATAATATATATTATTTATTCTATATAATAATATTTATTAGGTATAAACCCCGGATGGGGTGACACGAGTTGAGGTCAGCAAGGGGAGGTGGCAAGAGGAGGTGACGAGGGGAGGCGGGGGGGCTTTAATACCGATCCTCCCCACACACTCCGCAATTCAAGTCGGGCGGCAGCTCAGACCACCTCCGTAGCATGATGCGATCCAGCACGAGCGCTCCTGGTCCGGCTAGCCAGAGCATTAAGCTCATGGCTTTAATGGCGATTATTGCGATTTATCCGCCCATCAATCCTCTCGGGTGTTTCATTGTGACCGAACAGTTTCCTGTGCAACGAAGCTACCATCCAGCTCTCGGTGACTTCGTTTTCACCTCCATATCAGGCATGCCACGGCTGAGGGGATGGCCACGCAGGGGGGCGGGCTGGTATGTCGCTGCCTCCAGGCGGAAACGACATCGAGAATTTCAAGCCGCGGTAACTCTCGCCAGACGGAGACGAAGGCGGGCAATCTTCGCAGCGAATTCACCTCCTGGCACAATTGTGGAAGAAGATTCAAGCGCTCAGCTCCCTCCAGATTTTTCGGAAATGAAAATGGTCACCTTCCCTGATGATTGGAACCCCCAAACCCGCTCCTTTCTCACTAGAATTACTCCCCGGGGCAGGACCTCCTTCGACTCCTGTGCGACAGCTCCCTCGGACCCAGGCACCGAAACTTGCTTCATCGAGGAGGAGCAGCGGATGGAAGTCGATGCAGCCAAGGATACTGGTGTAGCCACGGAAGCAGGATGTTTGGGACGCGACGACATGCATGCGAGGCCGCCCTCGCCACCTCCTCTACTCCCGGAACAGCTGCAGCTCATATTTGAAGTGTGAAGTCTGGTTGAAGATCAAATCTACCGCGCGGTCTGCACAAGCCAACGCCTGGACATGCTCTATGCGGCTTATTCCACCGACACGCCTAAGAACCTATGTCCTACCTGCGCACAGCCATTTGCAATACCAGTTCGTGCACCAGCAGCGAAGGACGACAAGGCGAGCACTGGTTAACAGGTCCTAGAGTTTACATGCTTTTCTCCATGTTTGTTGTTGTATTTTCTCAGGACAACAGTCCTGTAGGTGTTAGTTTGGTTAGCCTTCGTAACTATACTTTCAAACTGCTGTCAATTCTAAACATACCCCCTGGTTTCCCACGGGCAGGGCGACTCTATGATGTCTCTAATTTTTGGACATGTTACAGTAACACAGCTAGGTGTCCTGGTTTCCTCTACAGGCAGGACACCTGGCTCCTATGTGTCATGTATCCACCTTTTTGGATGAAGTTTTAATATGAAAGGATCCACTTTTTACTTAAAAAAAAAAAATATATTTATTAGGTATAAATTAATTTAATAATAATTTATATTTCAAAATTAAAATTAAATAAGTAAATTTTCTATTATGATAAAACTATTAAATTTTTTATCTTAAAACTATTGATAATTTATAAATATTATTTATTTGATAGAATGTTATTTGAAAAAGAAAATGTTTAAAAAAACAACACATCATTTAGGGTTACAAATAAAAATACAATAATTTAATATGTTCCACAATAAATCCACCAAAAATATTGTGAAAGCATTTGTTTACCATCCACCCCTCTTCTTTTCAAAAAAAAATAATTTGATAGGAAGAAGTAGAATTATAGATTATACTAATTACCCATGTTGTAATTATTTTTTTTGTGTTTATGTTAGTAAATTACTTTACATCTAGTGTTTTAGAGTTATAACGGTAGTGATCTAAATTTATATAATAATCATATTTTGTTTACATGTAGTGTTTAACAGTAATAGCAGGAGTGATCTGAATTTTTTTGTTTGTTTAATTGATGTCTTAATAAATTTTACTGTGTTGTTACAGCTCTCAAAAACCTTCATAAAAAAATCTCAATTGTAACAAATTATTATTTAACAAGAACCGTCATAAAAAAAACTCAATTGTAACAAAATCTCAATTGTAACAAATTATTATTTAAATTATATTAAAATGGTTGTTTAGATGTATCAATCAAAATTATAACCGATGGTTTAAATAATATTAAAATGGTTGTTAAGGTTATTGTTTAGATATATTAAAATGGTAGTTAAAATTATTGGTTTTTTATATTCATTAGTGGTTTAAACCAAAAGCATGACATCAATGAAATATAATTTGGGGTAGGCGATGGCGTCTACGACCACTCCCCTCGCAATTCAATTGGATTGGATTACCGATGGCATTAAATCCATTTGGGTTCACTCACGTTTTGATAAAATTACGCCTCTCTTTCCATTCAAACTTTTTATTAAAACACTTGATGAAAACTTTTTTTTTATATCAATTCCTTTGACACAAATTATAGTTTTTAGTTTAGGAGTCAAATTTGACACTTTATTAATTTACTTTGAATTTGAAACCATCTCCAATGTTTTGTTGAAATTATTTATTAATTCAATTTATTTTAAAAAACAAAATTAATTTTCTTTTGATGAAGTTTCATTGGAAATTTTTATTTTGTTGAAATTCTTTATTAATTCAATTTATTTTTAAAAACAAAATTAATTTTCTTTTGATGAAGTTTCATTGGAAAATTTTATTTGTTCACTCATATGTGATTTGGCTTTATTCCTTTAAATTTATTTTAGAAAACAAAATTAATTTTCTTTTGATGAAGTTTCATTTGAAAATTTTATTTTGTTGAAATTTTTTATTAATTCAATTTATTTTTAAAAACAAAATTAATTTTCTTTTGATGAAGTTTCATTGGAAAATTTTATTTGTTCACTCTTATGTGATTTGGCTTTATTCCTTTAAAATGTGATTTTTTTTTCGTTAATTGTAAATTGTAAAAATTAATAAATGATTTCAAAACAAGGATTTCTTTGTGGCCACTTTGGAGGCTCTAACAATGTTGCACTGGAGGACCTGACAATGTTGCAGCGACTCCCACATTGCTACATCAGTCAATAATTTTATTCTTTTGTATTTCCTTGCCACCTCTTCAGTGCCTTCCCACTCCCTCACTTCTATATGTGCATAATGCTAAATATCCCTTGCTAACATATACTAGCACAACCACATAATTAAAAATGGTTGATATACATCGATCAATGCCATTTTCCACCTTTTTAAAACGGATGGTGTTCATCTGCATATATCAACCACTTTTAATTATGTGGTTGTGTTATTTGACGTGTGTGGGGAGGATTAGTAAATTTTTGAATTAAAAATAATTAATAATAAAATATCTATGATATTTTAGTATGGTTGAACATGGTTGACAATGATTGACCATGGTTGAATTTAGTTGACCAAAATTTATTATGATTAACAATGTTAAACTATTATTGGCCATGGTTGAATTTTTTTAACCACATTTGACTATGGTTGACTATGGTTCACCATGAGTAACCATGTTGACTATGGATAATTGTGATTGTGGTTGACTATGGATGACATGATTGACAATGTTTAACTATGGTAATCTTTGGTTGACAATGGTTGTCTATGGTTGAACAAGGTGGAACAAAATTGACCATCGTTAAATTTGGTTGACCATGGTTGAATTTGATTTACTAAAATTAAATATGATTGACATATGGTTGAATTTATTTTATGTTTGATTTACTATAGTCAACTTATGGTTGACTGTGGTTTACTTTGGTCTACGTATGGTTTACTATGGGTTCACTATGACTAAATTTCAGTTATTATGGTCAACCATGTTTGACTATGGTTAACCATGGTAGACTTATGTTCACAATGATTCACTTTGGTTGACCATGGATGGACAAGATTAGACATAGTTTACTATGGAAGTGTTGCATTGGGATGTTCATCATGGTTTACTTATATGTTGAATTTCTACATATCTTGATGGTTGTGTTGAAATGTGAAGTCCATCAAGGGTTATGTTACATTGTCATGTTCCTTAAGGGTTATGTTGGATTGTGACGATGTCCAATGATCATGTTGTTTTGCAACATTCATCATCATCCTTCTATGTCAAATTACTTCATTCCTCAATGGTTACATCATACTGCAACACTCATTAAGGGTTATTTCACCTTACGACATTTCTTAAGGGTTACGTTTCAATGCAATGTTCTTGAATGGTCATGATGCATCATGATTGTTGTAGGAAAAATGTACCCTACAAGAGTTATCTCCCTTAGGATATTCCTAGACCAAAGACATAATAGAGATGCAAGCTAAAGAATTTCCTAGATCTAAATCATACATCAAGAAATCTATGAGATGAAAGAGTAAAGGAATTACTCTGTAGTTCGATGGTTTTTCGTGCACATTCCTTGGTCGTTCAATCCTTTTAAGATGTCCTTTAATTTCACGAACGTATATATGCACACACAAGAACACTAACAAACGTCTCTCATGAGATCAAATGTAACATGTATTAATCCCTGATAGATATAATAATATGACACAAAGAAATAAAAATATCAACTCTCTATAAAGATTATAATCACCAAATATAATATTTAGAGGGGGAAATCATGTGCATATTCTATTAATAAAGAAAAAAATATGATATCTTACAAACAAATAGCTTGATGAAAATTCTCCCAATTTCCTTGTCCAAGCTCCATAATCGATCTGACATTATTCATTTACTCTTTGGTTCCCTCCTTTTTTCCCACATTGAGAGACCCTCAATATATAGGATGAAAGATATGGGATGGTGGCTAACTTTTAGACACTCAAAATTAGGGAAAATGTTGGGGGATTAATTTCTCCCAAGGACTAATTTTCCATGCTTCTTCCCAAAAAACTATTCTCCATTCTAAAAATGATTCGCCCAATATCTATAGGATAGAATATTTTTACCTTAAGAATAGCCAAAACATTATACAAACTATATAAACTACTTAGAAAATTGAATACTTTTACAAAAATATCGCCAAACATTGTATAGTTGGCATATTAAAGACTAGTAAGATTCACCAAGGTTTCTACATTTGAAAATAATTTTTCATCCTTAGAAGCATCCCTGATCAAAATAGCAAGATTCTCGAGGTCTAATTATAATAAATCTTAGATTGATCCCATCTCGTTGTAAACATTCCTAATTTGAGGGTAACGGACCTAGATGCACATTGTATTCCTGTAGTAAGTTACCAGTCACAATTTGAAAGAGATCAAGGCATAAATATCAATTTAGGTCATGATCTGTAAAAGGAAAACTCATGACTAGGAAAAAGGATGGATTATACTCAAGGGGAAAGTGACATAACTCAATGTTTTAGCTTGCTAACCTCATGAGGTACTTAGGTGGAAAATAAATGTATAACAGATTGTAACGACCCTAGTCATTATGACAACATGTGCCACATAACAAGTGAAATTTTTTTTTTATAGGAAGGTAACAACGAAAAAAATCAATCAACGCAACCCAATGACGAACACAACAAACACATTTAAGGAAACAGACAACATAAAAACCTAGCATAGTAGCACATCATACAGTTGGATGCAACATATGAAAATCAATCAAATCAAATAGAAACGACTACCCTCCCTTCCTACCTTGCAAGGTTAGGACCTCCAGGACACATAAGAAACGTTCAACCCCAAGTTCCCATCGATTTTAACCATTTAAGGTCTCAAGGATGGAAATTGTTTTGAGGAACAAGGAGGTGTCTACATGTCGCCCAACATAAGCAAGACAAGCCTAATATGCTAAGGACAATCATTAGACCCACCCAACCCAACCAACATCAATGACATAAGTAGCATGAACCTTTAAATAGAGCGAGAATTAACAATCAATGATTCAACATTTTGCATAGCGCACAATATTCAACAACGCCCGATCATTAGTGGCCTTACACCACACACAACTAGATAAAACTAAAAATTTGTACATTACTTTAATTAATCTTAATTTACAAGAACAAAAGGAAGATGACATACATAATCATTCTAGCAATACATACTTGAGACACAATTCTATTTAAACTACAAGTGCGTTATTTAATCAATCAATTGTTAGAAAACAAATCAAAGTGTGATAACTGATATACCTTCTGGGGTCCTGCAATTAATCATGCATACATCATGGTAATCCTTATATTAATTTCTAATATAAAACCATTAAATACTTTTGAATCACTAACCTAAACAAAGACATTATTAGATTGCTAACATAAACAAATAAACCTTATTAAAGAAGATATCCATTTTTCCATCGATACAGTCATTATCTTAACACGTTGTTCAATAATTACAACCATTATTAATTAATAAACACATTCCTCATATTAAAAGTTTACTGGGATACTCAAAAAATTCCAAACGCTGCTAAAGTAACCTAGAAATAGTTGCAAGCAAGAAATGTTCGCAATGTTTCTACTGAAAATGATAAGAATACAAGGGTTGGGTGCATCAATTACATTAACCTTAAAGCATAGGTGAAGGGTTCTAATCAATAAATCCTTTAAATAAGTGATAATTCTCTTAGCTAAATTGAGATTATCGAACCTCAATAAGAATACTCATGCAGATGCTTTCAAAATTTCCTTAGGGGCTCAAAACACAAGGTTCACATGTATATTATAAAGACTTTAAGGATCAAAAACTCAGTTATAAACAATAAATTCAATTTTTAAATAGGTAGGAACCAAAAACCCTAAGGAGAGGCAACTTCCGAAAAAGGGTTTTTAATTTGATGGCTCTATCATGCCAGAACGTAATTAATGGAGCTAGAGAAATTACAACTGTCTGATTTTGTTTAATCTCTCCAGTAGTAATTGAGTCTCGCAGTTCCCCAATCATAAAGAAAAAATTATTCTAACAATCTAGAAAAAGGGTGAAGTGTGTGCTAGTTGTCACATGCACCCTCCCTGGAGGTACACACAAATTCTGACAAACACAAAAATCATCTCCAACCTGAAATGTCTGCCATAGTAGGTTGCCGACAGTAATTTTTGCTGTCGTAACAATAACCTAAAATGTTCTGAATTTCAAAACATCGCCTGATCTAACCGCTCAATAAATCTTTGTGTAACTAAAAATTGTGTTGTTGTTATTTTAAAGGGAAATAAAAGTCTGCATGAAATAAATCAATCTTAGTGTAATAAGGCTCTTAACCATTAATTTTTAAATTTTGTGTGAGTGGTTAGAGTCTTGGGTGTTATCAAACTCACTGTGCATTTTATAAATATCATTATGTAGTATTTAAGGGTAAATAAAAACTCTACAATATTAATTAAACTCAGTGTAAAGGAGGATCTGAGGATAAGTAACATCTGGGCGGATAAAATATGGATTTCCTAGGAATACAAGTTTAAGGATATCATTCTAGTGTTCAGTTTAACATTGCTCTTTCCACTACCAGCTAAGAAGGGCATTTGATAACACTATGCATGATGTTTATTACCAGAGGCATGACTGTAAGCTCGTTGGTGGGGGGGGGGGAATGAAAATTTGTTGCGACTGAAATGAGGCAACCCACCGAATTGAGGCATGAGGTTAGCACAAAAATTAACCAAGATTTTGCAGATTCAGAGTCTACTCGGGGAGGTTCTATGGGCATGATTCAATTAGACTCCTTGAAGAAAATTTCAGGATCAATTGGTAGTCAAGTCCAGGACTAACTTGTCTAAGTTTCTTCCATCGTGCTTGGGTGTAAAATGAGATTTTATCATCAAGCTTGTGGAGGTGGGTTATTGTAAATAATCTGAACTGAGGATTTTGAAATTGTGTAAATCTAGTTATAGTTTGGGATTTCATTAAGAGTTAAGGAGATTATTCTTAGAGAAGTTGCAGAG
The DNA here is from genome assembly GCA_009831015.1 of Picea engelmannii. Lineage (NCBI taxonomy): Eukaryota > Viridiplantae > Streptophyta > Pinopsida > Pinales > Pinaceae > Picea > Picea engelmannii. The sequence goes on along the minus strand of ML785539.1, from coordinate 54,698 downwards.
TATGCGCTGATGTTGAGTAGTCGTTTGGTTTTCTCTTGTAATGAAATGCACTAACAATGGAGTTACAACAATAATGATATTATTGTTTGTACTCATAATTTTTAGATTAAAACAGTTGGGAGGGATGATCAATTTTCAATACCTGAATGCCCATACAAAATTCATTTTCAAACTTACTAAAAGGTATGGATCCACTCTTCAAATATGTGTAGGAATCAAATGTATATTAAGCTCAAGAGTGTCTCATAATTCTAATACTAATCAATCAAAAACATAGTGATATAATCAATTCTCAACTATACTTAATTGAACAAAAATACAACCGAATAATAATATCACTTATTTACTATAGTTAACTAAACAATAGAATTACGAACTGAATAAAATCTTAGATTTAAAGCATTACTATGAACAAATAAAATAGCCTCAACTGGAATTCTTCATCATCATTATAATCTAATACACAGGATAAATTCACTGAAATATAACAAAATTGAAATAGGCATACCGAATCTGAAGGAGATGATCCCGTAGACATTTTCCAATGCGTTCGCTTTGTCTAGATCTTGCTTGCTGACCGATGAGACCTCACTGGTACCTCCCAAAAAATGCTAGGGGTACTCTTCTTCCCCCTGATCCCCCTGAGCTGAAAAGCGACCATGCACACAATACAAGAGAATTGAATCTCCCATATTGCCTCGTAAGGTCAAGATACCACTCGTTACCCAAGCTGGGTATCCCAACTCCCACAAGAGAAAACTTAGTCAAGATACAATTTCGGCAGCACAATGTTAGGCAAGCCAAATGTGATCCATACTCCTCCTTCGCCATGCTTTTTATAGATTTTTATTAGTCATTAGTTTCCCAAAACCTTCATTAGATTACTTTCTCATTTAATTAATTTTGAAAAACCTCCCCCGTACACAGGTTGCCCGATCCCCTAATTGCACCAGAAAAATCAATTTTATTAATTAATTAAATTTGTCTATTTACTTCACGCACCTAAAAGTGTTCCTAAAAATGCTCCTTGGTGTCCCATTATTCCCCTAAAATTCTTAAATGACTTATGCCTTACCTAATTCCTAGTTGTGTTCATAAATAGAAAGTTCCAAAGGAAAGTTTCCTTACTAAGTTATACATTCCCCTTTTTCTTTAAGTTTCCTCGTTTCTTTAAGTTTCCCTTATTCTTTAAGTTTCCCCCTTTTCTTTAAGTTTCCCTTTTTCTTTAACTTTCTCCCTTTTCAACTAAGTTTAGAATTAGCAAGTTTAGACAAACAACCTTTTACCCCTTTTTAATAATTAAACCTTCATTAAAAAAATTACTTTAATTAATAAATCTTGAATTTTCTTTACCCTTTCTTGTTACATGTCTAACTAGTTTGGTTTTTTTTGTTCAAAGGTTCTACTCAGACCCAGGTTTTCAGTTCACTAGGCTTGGTGACAGTTTTTAAGGGAAAATTTGTTATTAAACTTTACTTATCACATCATTCATTTTAAGGCCGACCAGGTCCTAAGGAGGCATAGTTTTCTAGGCACTAGGTTTATTAATATTACCATAGTTAAAATTGCGATGTGCCCTTTAGGACACACTACGTGCTCCAAGGGTGCCACTCACCTTTTTCCGTTTTCTTTGAGTGACATTCCCTTCAAGACGCACTATGTGCTCCAAGGGTGCTACTCACTTCTTGACTGAATTTGGTAGATGTCCAACCCTTGGAGTCAGTACTCCATTAGGTGATATTGTGGGAGACTAAGGGTATCTAAGGAATAAGAACCCTGCCTTATTCTGAACCCTTTAGAATCATCATGAGAGACTATCATAGTCTGCCCTCATGGCATCTTGGGTCTTCTCGAACTAGGTAATCGTTAACCTATAGTTCAAGCCACAATGAGAGTTCTAGTAGGATGCGGTAGGGATGCTGCCACACCTCTCCCTCAATGTCTCTGGTTGTTGTACATGACCCCTTTAATCCAAATGTGAGTCTGGTTGACAATCTATTGACATCCTACATCCATCAACAAAACATGTCAGCAATAACAATCAACATCAAATATCTAATCATATGTACATGTGTCACATCAACAACATTCAACCCCTAACAATCCACTCCCTGACTTGATCCGGATAATCCAAGGAGTTTCATCGATGCCTTGATATCCTCTAACATCCAGAGTCCTAACTTAGGAGAAGCTATTCAATAGCACCTATCGATGTAAATACAACAAAATAACATATCATTAAATCCACAATATCTGATAATCATAATCAAAGAAGCCAATAGTATAATGACCTGGATCACTTTCATGCAAGTGTCCTCAAAGAATAAGTTTGCTCAGTGCGCGCAAGAGAGAGATATTACATACACCCTCTCTTATTTTAAAATTCATCTTGAAGTTTCACAGTATGTAAGTGTCAAAATAAAGTGTATCCTAGTATCATATGTCTAGCTATCAAACAAAAATGGAAACTGCTAATGCATATCATATGCGTCCTCCCAGGTCGTCGAGTGTGGACTATAGTTGTCCAACTGAACCTTGACCTGATATACTGTTTGACGCCATAGATGTCGAATGCGATGGTCCAGGATGCATATTGTCTCCACCATGAGATCACCCTCCTCTGATACCTGCAAGGAACTCATGTCAATAACATGTGTAGGATCACTAACATAATGTCTCAAAACAAATATGTGAAAAACATCGTGCATACACCTTAAAGAATTAGACAAGGCTAGTCAAAAGGCCACAGACTCCTTTTTCATGATATCGAAGGGTCCCACAAACCTAGAAGAGAGTTTATCACCCTTTCCAAACTTTATAGAAATCTTATGCGGTTTCACCCACAAGAAGACCTAATCGCCAATTTCATAACTACAGTTGACGCAATACGCATCGACCTAACTCTTTTGCCAATCCTGTGCTTCCTTGATCCTTTGTTTTATAGTTTGCATTTGGTCTTCCATTTCTTGGATCACTTCAGGTCACACCAGTACCCTATCCTCAAGCTAATCCCAACTCAAAGGCATCTAACACAGTCACCCGTAAAGAAACTTGAAAGGCACCATCTTAATGGTGCTTTGATAACTGATGTTGTATGCAAACTCTACCAGTGGAAAGAACTCTTCCCAACACTTTTGTTGGTCCATCACGTACATATGCAACATATCCTCCAATAATTGGTTCGTTCTTTCAGTCTTCCTATCTATCTCCAGGTGATAAGCGATACTAAAGTTAAGTTGGGTTCCGAAGGCCTCTTGGAAACTAGTCGAAAATCATCCTTTAAATGTCAATCCTCAATCAGATATATTCCTCTTAGACACGCCATGCAACCTCACTATCTCACTGATGAAAAATATAGCTATTTTAGGTGCCTGATACATTGTATGCATGAGAATAAAACAAACACTCTTCATTAGAGTGTTGACTACCACAAAAATCGAGTTGTGTCTCCTTGCCCTCAGTGGCAATGCAACAATGAAATCCATCAAAATGACCTCCCATTTCAATTTTGGAATAGCGTGTGGCTGTAGTAATCCCGTCGGATGTCTATGTTTAGCCTTCATCTGGTGACATTCTAAACATATTTCCATGTAGTTGAATATGTCTGCCTTCATTCCTTTCCAGACAAATAAGGGTTTAAGGTCTTCCCTCATCTTTGTGACTCCAGGATGAGCCATGTACACTGCTCTATGAGCCTCGTTTAGGATGAAACTCCTCAACTCGTCATTGGGAGGTATGTAAATTCAAATTTTAAATCTCAATAATCCATCATTGTCCACAATGAATCCCTCAAATATTGGTACCATCATTGTGTTTTGCTCAATAAAATACTTGACCTCTTTGTACCAGTCATCATCGCACTGTAAATTTACAATATTTTCACGTAGATTCGTCTGAAGAGGGATCACCGAAAATATACCTTGTCTCTGACTCAACTCGTCAGCCACTCTGTTCACTGTTTCTTTTATGTAAGTAAACTCAAAATCGTACTTGCTAAGCAATTCCGACCAACGTCGTTGTCGCGCGTTCAAGTCACTTTGCGTAAAGATGTGTTGTAGACCAGAGTGGTCCATTTTTAGTTTGAATTTTCATCCAATAAGATAGTGTCTCCAAACTCTCAAGGAATAATTAATGGCTAACAACTCCAAATCGTGAGTCGCATAGTTCTCCTCTTTCCTTCTCAACTTTTTTGAGATGTAAGCGATTGCTCGACCGTATTGCATCAAGACTCCAGCTAATCCCTCCTGGGATGTGTCAGTGCATACCAAGAATTTTGCATTCATGTCAGGGAACTTTAGTATCGATGTTTTCTTCAACAACTCCTTGAGCCTCCGAAATTCCTCCATGCATTTCTCAGTCCAAACAAACTTCTTATTCTTCTTCTGCAATTTCGTGATCGAATTTAATATCTTTGAAAAACCCTCAACTAAGCGTCGATAATATCCCGCTAAACCCATGAATATATGCACTTTGGGGACATTCATCGGCGTAGGACATTCTATAATAGCCTCGACCTTTTCTGGATCCAAAACGATACCTTCACCGGAGATGACATGCCCTAAGCAGTGAATCTTCGATTGATAAAATGAGCATTTCGACAGATTCCCAAATAATTTTTTCTTTCATAGACACTGTAGTACCAAGCTCAAGTGCTCGTCATGCTCCTCCATCATCCGAGAATATATCAAAATATTGTCAATGAATACTTGGATGAACTTTTCCAAGTATTCACGGAACACTCCATTCATTAAGCTCATAAATTCCCCAGGGGCGTTTGTCAGTCCAAAAGGTAAACTAATAAACTCATAATGTCCAAACCTCATCTTAAAGGCAGTCTTATGGATGTCATCCTCCTCGATCCTTAACTAGTGATACCCTAATCTCAAGTCGATCTTTGAAAACACAATCGCTTCTTTCATCTGATCAAATAGATAATCAATCCTTGGCAATAGATATTGATTCTTGATCATTGCCTTGTTCAATTGGTGGTAGTCAATGCACAGTCTCCACAACCCATCCTTCTTCCATATGAACATAACAGGTGCACCCCACGGTGACACACTTGGATGTATAAGTCCTAGATCCAACAACTCCTTCAGTTACATTTTCAACTCTTGTAACTCAGGGGTTGACATGTGATAAGGCGATCTCTCTATCGGTTTAGTTCCTGGTTTTAGGTCGATGGTAAATTCCAATTCCCTCTCTGGCGACATCCCAGGTAACTCCTTGGGGAAGATGTTTGGAAACTCTCATAGTACCAGAAGGCTTTATAGACCATATTCTATGCCCTTCTCGTTTAAAGAAAGGATTTTATATAGATTACATCCCTTGCGCATTCTCTTCCGTAGTTGCAAGGAAGAGATGAACCTCAGGGAAAATCCCTGGTTCCGACCCACAATCATGCATCTTTGTCCCTCGTCATCGATCAAGTTCAATTGTTTTGTCTTACAGTTGAGTATCGCCCCATGCGATTCCAACCAGTCCATACTGATCACGAGGTCATAAGACTCTAAGATCATGAAGTATAGGTTGGCCCTTGTGAAAAAATCTCCTAGGTTAAGGATACAACTCGTAACCTTCCCTCCAACCTTTTGTTTCGCTCCGGAAGCCATTTCTACAAATCTAAACTCGTCCTGTTCGAGTGCCTTTACCTTAATTCTTTTTAGCACTGCACTAGAAATAAAACTCTCTATAGCACCTGGATATATCAAAATATCAATTTTCTAGTTAGTGACGGTACCTGACGTCTTGAACACAGTCGACTGGTGTTGCGCTTGGTGGTTGTTCACCACTGCATGAATCTTATGGGCCCTGCCCAAATATCGCACGGTAGTGGGTCTAGTTGATTTGGAGGATCTCGTCCTCTCCATTGGGAAGCCATGCTAGTAATGTGGCTCTCCACATGTCCAACACCCTTTCTTAGGTCCAGTACTGATGGTACCCAAAGTAGAAACTGACGGCCCACCGACCTGGTGATCCGTCAGGATTTTTCGAATGACTTATGGTTGAGTTTTTATTTGCATGCATGAATTAACCATTGAGAAACTTAACGAAAGAACGGGAAAAGAAAAGGAATTATACAACCATATACATATGTGCAGATCTGAAATGAAATGAAAAACAACAAACCATAATACGCAGGTTGATAACGGAGTTTGGCACAACTTTGCCTACGTCTCCGAGCCTTTTCTCTGTGGGGGAGGCTTCTTTATTTCTGTTCGAAAGATCAATAGTACATCATTACAATGTCGAATGGCTTCAAGACTGATCTGGTCATGTTCGCCCAGATCTCTAGAACCATGCACAAAAAACGGCACGCGAAACGGACGCCCGGAGCTCTCAGAAATGGTCAGACAACATCTCCTCCTCAATGGCTACTCTGCCTCAAACTGGCTTTGACTTGGCTTTGCCTCAACATCTCTGCTCTAAATTGCTCTCAAAATCTCTTCCCATGGCCTCAAAATGGCCTTGGTTAAATAGTTGGGAAGTTAGTTATCCATCTCCAGCTTCCTCCATGAATTTAGGCTCTAAAAATGCCCAATAACTCCCAAAAATGAGTTAATTACATTAAAAATGAGTTTAATTACATTAAAAACTCAAAAGTGGTTGGAAAAACCCACTTTATAACCATAAATTGGTTAAATTTGGGCTTATCCCCTTAGTCTTGGGTGCGCGGTCCTTTTTTCATGGTCGCATGTATTACAAATGAACCAAGGGCTAGGGCTAAGCCCCAGCCCCTTTCTGCAATATTACATCAATTACACTTTAAATAAATATAAAGTGGTTCATTTAAACAAGAAATAACATGGCACATTGGTTATAGGACTATTGTGAAGGCACTTAGGCTTAGTGGTTGGTCATGGGTTCAAAATCCATGGACCCCAAAACTTTTGAAACCTGCCACTTTGACCGATGACTGGGTGCCACGTGGCACTTTCCCATTCGACGGACAAATGCCACTTGTCAACCATTGATTAGTCCAGTTGCCTGCAACAT
>ML785539.1:24536-45068 GCA_009831015.1 Picea engelmannii | reverse complement strand
AATGAGACATGAAGAGAAATATTGTATTGTGGAGCAGTAGCTCAATAGGAGGATGCCCCCTCGAAGAGGCAAGTGAACAGGAGAGGATCCCTTCCATAATAGGATCCATTGTATGGTGTTGCCCTACCTCAAGGGTTTGATAAAATAAAGTGTGGTTTCTTTTATCTTGCTTTGTGGATCTATTGTGTATTCAGTATTTTTGGTGATTATATCTTCAGATCTGGTATTGGTTCTTGAAGCTTTCTCTTGAACCGTGCTCTTTCGTTCCAAGTAGTCTTCATACAACACCTTCACCATCTCGGCCATGGCAAACAACGAATCTCTGAACTCCTTCTCATCTTGAGAAAGTCCTCCTGTAGATGTCATTTTCCTCCTTGAGATGTGTTCTTCCCTGGATAACATGCACAACTCAAATCCAAATGTCAACTATCTCTGATACCACTTGATCCGTCAGGATTTTTCGAATGACTTATGGTTGAGTTTTTATTTGCATGCATTAATTAACCATTGAGAAACTTAACGAAAGAATAGGAAAAGAAAAGGAATTATACAACCATATACATATGTGCAGATCTGAAATGCAATGAACAACAACAAACCATAATACGCAGGTTGATAACGGAGTTCAGCACAACTTTGCCTACGTCTTCGGGCCTTTTCTCTGTGGGGGAGGCTTCTTTATTTCTATTTGAAAGCTCAACAGTACATCATTACAATGCCAAATGGCTTCAAGACTAATCTAGTCATGTTCTCCCAGATCTCTAGAACCATGCAAAAAAACTGGCACGCGAAACGGACGTCCGGAGCTCTCAGAAATGGTCCGACAGCATCCCCTCCTCAACGGCTACTCTGCCTCAAACTGGCTTTGACTTGGCTTTGCCTCAGCATCTCTGCTCTGAATTTCTCTCAAAAGCTCTTCCCATGGCCTCAAAATGGCCTTGGTTAAATAGTTGGGAAGTTAGTTATCCAACTCCAACTTCCTCCACGAATTTGGGCTCTAAAAATGCCCAATAACTCCCAAAAATGAGTTAATTACATTAAAAATGAGTTTAATTACATTAAAAACTCAAAAGTGGTTGGAAAAACCCACTTTATAACCATAAATTGGTTAAATTTGGGCTTAGCCCCTTAGTCTCGGGTGCGCGCTCCTTTTTTCATGGTCGCATGTATTACAAATGAACCAAGGGCTAGGGCTAAGCCCCAACCCCTTTCTGCCATATTACATCAATTACACTTTAAATAAATATAAAGTGGTTCATTTAAACAAGAAATAACATGGCACATTGGTTATAGGACTATTGTGAAGGCGCTTAGGCTTAGTGTTTGGTCATGGGTTCAAAATCCATGGACCCCAAAACTTTTGAAACCTGCCACTTTGACCGATGACTGGGTGCCACGTGGCACTTTCCCATTCGACGGACAAATGCCACTTGTCAACCATTGATTAGTCCAGTTGCCTGCAACATGTCTGCCCTGTCAGCAAACCTGTCCAATCACCACCAGCCAGAGAGTTCCACGTCATCTCCTGCACATTCATCATGATGACATCAGCGTTGACTTTTTGACCAGTTGACCTTTGACTTTTTACTTGTTTGGGCTTCCGATCAAAACGCGATAACTTTCACATACAGAGCCCGTTTGAAAAAGTAAATATACCGCCAGAATCGGGAAGATGAGATGAACGCAATGGTGTTGGTTTCTTCGGATTCTGAGCACTTTCATTTTTGAGCATTTTTCAAGCTCTATCAGGCTTCTGGATCCGATTTCGGATCACCTGGAACCCTAGTCTGTTTTGCTGAACAGGCCTGAATTGTTGTAGTTGCGATCGACGCTGTTGTTGGTGTGATGGTATTCTGTAAGGAGTTTTCTACTGATGTGCTAGTTGTTAAGGTGTAGTGAAGGTGTATCCTCTCAGAGTGCCTTGATACCCTAGTGCATGCCTATCTGGTGTCTGATGTTGCTGCACACTAGAGGACACCTGTCCCATTGGTCTCGTCAGAGTCTTTCTCTGAACCTCTCTAATAAAATCCTCCTCTACTATGAGGGCCTTCTTGAAAAAATCATGCAAGGTTGAGGCATCAAAATCCTCACCTTTGCACGAATGTTAACATTAAGTCCAAACACAAACTTATTAACTTTAAGTTTCTTGTTATTTAGGTGTGGAGCATACTGAATCACCTCCATGAAATGGGTCTCGTACTCGGGCATCTTACGAATGCCCTGTCACAAGGCATTGCATTCATTGAGATGGTTCTCAATGAATTCCCTAGATAAATACCTTTCCCAAAACTGTTCCTCAAACAGTTCCCATGACATGTCTTCGATGACCATGTTCAATTGTGACATGAGTGTCTTCCACCATAGAAGAGATCTCCCCTACAGTTTAAAGACCACCATGAGAACCTTATGTTGGAGGTAGATTCATGAAGTGCAAAGCACATCTCCATATTCTCCAATCATGCCTCGATGGCTGCGTCGTCTAGGGCACCAAAGAACTCAAGAAATTTGACCTTCTTAAGTTCGCGGTGAATGATAGCAGTATTGACCGGAGCACATGGTGGACCCTCAGGGGGTGCCGATGCCCTGGCATTATCTCTATCCAAACGGTTGATCATTTCCTCAGACATCCATTGAAAGGACCTCATCAACCCAACCACATCACCCACAACTATGTATTCCTACCTGACAACCTAATTGTCTACTTGGGGGTTAGACCCCTCAGGCATGGATGCTACTAGGGGCGTCGCGTCTCCTCCCCTAGTACCTCATCGTCTGCCTCTGTGACGTCCTCTAACCATGATTACCTGTATGAATACAAGCAATTTAATTAGCAACATTTATAATCAAATATCTAATCAAGGAATCTGTACTGATCCCAAGTCACGGGTCGAACCGGATCTGATACCATTTGTAACGACCCCATTCGTTACGACAACATGCGCTGCATAATTAATGCAATTTTTTTTTTTTACAGGAAGGTAACAATGATAAAAATTCAATCAATGCAACTCGACAATGAACGCAATGCATGCATTTCAGGCAACATACAACATAACAACCTAGCATACTAGCACATCATGCAACTAGATTCAACATACGAAAATCAATCAGACCAAAATAAAAATGACTACCTGCTCATCCTACCCTGCAAGGTTAGGACCTCTAGGACACATAAGCAATGCTCAAGCCCAGGTTCCCATCGATTTTGACCATTTAAGGTCTCAATTCTTGTGACTATTCTGAGGAAAAAGGAGGTGTCTACATCCCGCCCGACATAAGCAGTACAAGCCTACTATGCTAAGGACAATCATCAAACCAACTCAACACAACCAACATCAATGACAAAAGTAGCGTGAACCTTTAAAGCGAGAGAGAATTAGAAATCAATCATTCAAGATTTTTCATAGCACATAATATTAAAAAATGATCGATCATTAGTGGCCCTACACTACACACAACCAGATAAAACTAAACATTTACACATTAATTCAATTAAACTTAATTTACAAGCGCGTAAGGGAGATGACATACACAATCATTCTAGTAATACTAACTTGAGGCACAATTATATTTAAATTACAGGTGCGCTATTTAATCAATCAATTGTTAAAATAAAAACTGAGGCGTGAGAAGTGATATACCTTATGGGGACCTTAATTTAATCACACATACATCATGGTAATCCTTAGATTAATTGCTAACGTAGAACCATTAAATAATTTTGAACCACTAACCTAAAAAAAATATATTATTAGATTGCTAACATAATCAAATAAACCTTATTAAATCATATCACCATTCTTCCATCCATATAGTCATTTGCTTAACACGTTTTTAAAAAATTACAACCATTATTAATTCTTTAACACATTCCTCATATTAAAAGTTTACTGGGATACTCAACAAATTCCAAATCCTGCTAAAGTAACCTAGAAATAGTTGCAAGAAAGAAATGTTCAGAATGTCTCTACCGAAAATGCTAAGGATAGAAGGGTTGGGTGCATCAATTACATTAACCTTAAAGCATAGGTGAAGGGTTCTAATAATAATTTCTTTAAATAAGAGATAATTCTCTTAGCTAAATTGAGATTATTGAACCTCAATAAGAATACTCATGCCAATGCTTTCAAAATTTCCTTAGGGGCTCAAAACACAAGGTTCGCATGTAAATTATAAATGGATTAAGGATCAACAACTTAGTTCTAAATAATAAATTCAATTTTTAAATAGGTAGGAGCCAAACACCCTAAGGAAAGGCAACTTCTAAAAAAGGGTTATTAATTTGATGATTAGTATCCTGCTAGAACGTAATTAAAGGAGCTGCAGAAATTACAACTATATGATTCCATTTAATCTCTCCAGTAGTAATTGAGTCTCGTAGTTCCCCAATCATAAAGATACAAATTATTCTGACAATCTAGAAAAAGGGTGAAGTGTGTTTTAGCTGTCACATGCACCCTTCCTGGAGGTACACACAAATTATGACAACCACAAAAATCACCTCCAACCTGACATCTCTACCATAATAGGTTATTGGAAGTAATTTTCGTTGTCGTAACAATAACCTAAAATGTTCTGAATTTCATAACACAACCTGATCTAACCACTCAAGAAATATCTTTGTAACTAAAAATCACGTTGTAGTTATTTTAAAGGGAAAAAAAAATATGCATGAAATAAATATATCTTAGTGTAATAAAGCTCGTAAGCCTTAATTTTTAAATTTTGTGTGAGTGGTTAGAGTCTTGGGTGGTATCAAACTCACTTTGCATTTTATAAAAATAACTGTGTAGTATTTAAGGCTAAATAAAAACTCTGCAAGATTAATTAAACTCGGTCTAAAGGATAATCCGAGGATAAGTAACATATGGGCAGATAAAATACAAATATCCTAGGAAGTCAAGTTTAAGGATATTGTTCTAGTGGTCGGATTAACACTTCTCTTTCCACTACCAGTTAAGAAGGGCATCTTATAACACTGCACACCATGTCTATTACTAAAGACACGACTATAAGATCACTAGTGGGTGAGGGAAATCAACATTTGGCTACGACTGAAATGAGGAATCCCACCAAATCAAGGCATCAGGTCGACACAGGAATTAACCAAGATTTGGCGGTTCCATAGTCTACTTGAGGAAGTTCTACATGCATGATTCAATCAAGATCCTTGAAGAAAATCTGGGGATAAATTGGTAGTCAAGTCTATGACTAAGTTGTCTAAGTTTCTTCGATCGTGCTTGGGTGTAAACTCAGATTTTACTGTCAAGATTGTGGAGGTTGGTTAGTGTAAAGAATCTAAACTGAGGATTTTCAACTTGTGTAAATCCAGTTATAGTTTGGGATTTCATTAAGAGTTAAGGAGATTATTCTTAGCGGAGCTGCAGAGTATGCACTGATGTTGAGTAGTCGTTTGGTTTTCTCTTGCAATGCAATGCCCTCGCAATGGAGTTACGACAATAGTGATATTATTCTTTGTACTCAGAATTTGTAGATTAAAACTGTTGGGAGGGATGATCAGTTTTCAATACCTGAATTCCCATACAACATTCATTATCAAACTTACTAAAAGGTATGGATCCAATCCTCAAATATGTGTGGGAATCAAATGTTATTAAGCTCAAGAGCATCTCAGAATTTTGATACTAATCAATAACAAACAAAATGATATAATCAATTCTCAACTATACTTAACTAAACAAAAATACAACTGAATAATAATATCACTTCTTTATTATAGTTAACTGAACAATAGAATTACAAACTAAATAAAACCTTAGATTTAAAGCATTACTATGAACAGATAAAATAGTGTCAACTAGAATGCTTCATTGTCATTATAATCTCATACACAGGATAAATTGACTGAAAGATAACACAATTTGAATATGTGTACCGAATCTGAAGGCGATGATCTCATAGACGTTGTCCCGTGAGTTTGCTCCATCTAGATCCCACTTGCCAACCGATGAGACCTCACTAGTACCTCCCAACCAATGCTAGGGGTAATATTCTTCCCCTTGTGCCCCCCGCGCCGCAAAGGGGCCACACACACAATACCAGAGAATGATAGCTCCCAGCTCACCTCACAAGATCAATCTACCACTCATTACTCGAGCTCGGTATCCCAACTCCCAGAAGAGAAAACTCAGTCAAGATAAATTTTCAGCAGCGTAACGTTACGCAAGCCAAATATGATCCACAATCCTCCTTTTCCATCCCTTTTATAGAGTTTTCTTAGTCATTTGTTTCCGAAAACCCTCATTAGATTCCTTTTTCATTTAATTAATTTCAAAAAACCTCCCCCATACAAATGTCGCCTGATCCAGTAGCTGCACTAGAAAAATTAATTTTATTTATTAATTAAATTTGTCTATTTCCCTCACCCACCTAAAAGAGTTCCCAAAAATGCTCCTCGGTGTCCCATTACTCCCTTGCAATTCTTAAATGACTTACACCTTACTTAATTCCTAGTTGAGCTCATAAATAGAAAGTTCCAAAGGCTCGATTCCTTACTAAGTTAGACATTCCCCTTTTTCTTTAAGTTTCCCCTTTTCTTTAAGTTTCCTTTTTTCTTTAAGTTTGTCTTTTTATTTAAGTTTCCCCCCTTTTTAACTATGTTCAGAATTAGAAAGTTTAGAAAACAACCAGTTACCCCTTTTTAATAATTAAACCTTCATTAAAATTTTTACTTTAATTAATAAAGCTTGAATTTTCTTTACCCCTTCTTGTTACATGTCTAACTAGTTTCTTTTTGTTCAAATGTTCTACTCAAACCTAGGTTTTCATTTCACTAGGATTGGCGACAGTTCTTAAGGGAAAATTTGTTATTAAACTTTACTTATCACATCATTCATTTTAGGGCCAACCAGAGCCTAAGGAGGCATAGTTTTCTAGGCACTAGGTTTATTAATCTTACGATAATTAAAATCTTGACGTCTCGTTCAGGATACACTATGTGCTCCAAGGGTTCCACTCACCTCTTTCCTTTTTCTTTCCGTGACATGCCCTTCAAGACGCACTACATTCTCCAAGGGTGCCACTCACCTCTTGACTGAATTTGGTAGATGTCCAACCCTTGGAGTCAATACCCCATCTAGTGATCTTGTGGGAGACTAAGGGACTCTAAGGAATAAGGACCCTTCCTTATTGCATGTCCATTAGAATCATCAGAGCAACTGTCACAGTCCACCCTCATTACATCACGGGTATTCTCAAACTAGGTAATCATTAACCTACAGTTCGAGCCACGACGGGAGTTCTAGTAGGTTGTGACAAGGCTGCTGCCACACCTCTACCTCAATGTCTCTGGTTGTCATGTGTGACCCCTTTACTCCAAATGTGAGTCTGGTCGGCAAGCTATCGTTATCCTACATCCATCAATGAAACATGTTAGCGGTAACAATCAACATCAAATATCTAATCATATGTACATGTGTCACATCAACAACATTCAAACCCTAATAGTCCACTCCCTGACTTGATCTGCGGTCCAAGGAGTTTCATCGATGCCTCGACATCCTCTAACATCCAAATTCATGCACACTCAGGAGAACCCATTCAATAGAACATGTCGATGTAAATACAACAAAATAAAATATCATCAAATCCACAATATCTCATAATCTTAATCAAAAAAACCAATAGTATAATGACCCGGATCACTTGCACGCAAGTGTTCTCAAAGAATAATTTTGCTCATTGTGTGCAAGAGAAGCATGTTACACAGATGCCCCCTAAAGTATGACATCATAAGAGGTGTTTGATGGCCAAAATGATTTATGAAAACAGTTATGGATATTTAGCCGAAGGAAGCTGGGAAGAAGCTATCATCAATCCCACACAAAGAAGAACATCCTTGAGGCGGGCATTCCCATACTTGGTAATAGAAACTAAGCATAGCCACCAAAAAAAATACCCTGTATATCCATGCATGACACAACTCACTAGATCATGGCCACGAACTAATACACTGTGGATCCATGTCAAGAGTGATAACATAGCCACGACTAAGTAAAAATGTGGATCTATGTCACAGTATATAAATTAGTGATATGACTCGATGTCTGAGCAATCTTTGAAGGAATCATGAATAAGTCCATCGAAACTTGGGAGGGGATGTTGTAAATGAATGAAGTGGTCCCAACCTAAGGTCTTCATCTCAAACCCTGAATGGTATGCCTCTACAACATGTGAATAGATGAGCTAATGTCAATAATGGTAGAAATTGTATCATTACCTGTCATTAATGGATATTGTTAACAAACGCAAGGGAATCCACCGATGATGATGATGGACCCCAAGATACCTAATACAATCTAGTGAGTGTGATTAGATGATATCTAAGTGAATAGTTGTAGACTAATTCCACATGAGCTAATGATGTAAACCCATTGTTGGAAATGTGAGGGAACTTGCCACTGATGTCTGCAAGAACCAAGGTATTAATTGGTTTCTAGATTTGACCTTGGTTAATGATTTGGTGTCAACATGATGAAATCCACTGAAGGAGGGTCGTGATGCATCCCCCACTAATCAACGCAAAACAGATAAAGGTATATGGTGTAAAAATTAGAGCATAACTTACTCAGGGATAATGAACAAAATGATGTAACAAATAACTTGACTTGGAAGAATTGACTCGATAATGAACAAAACACTCACCATTGGAGACTGGAGGGGTGAGGAGTCGACAGATTCTAAAAAATTAGGTAGATGGTAGTGATTCAGAGGCAATGGATAATCGTGGTACATGATGTAAAACAAGTGTGTTTTTCAAGGGTGGCAAGAGGAACGACTCCCATTTGTGAATATGACTAAATTGAAAACCCCTCAAATTCCCGCCCATAATGAATGAAGAGTACCCCTTTGGTTTTTTGAATCTTGAGGAGGATAAAATATGCTCGATATAGATCATCTTTGATGAGTCCCTCATAACATGTTTAACGAACTTGAAGAAGGAGAGGTTTGATACCATATCGGTCCGTCAATGTATAATTTTACGATTCCAAAGAAGGTAAAATTAATTATCATTTCACATTTACAGAGTCTAAAATTAACTTAAAGAAGTCTCTAAGGGTAATAGTTTTCACAAATTTAGTCCCCTGAGCCTAAAAAAGTATAAAACAATACAAGGGAGAACTATTCTAGAAAAGGTTGAATAGAGTATTCCTTTTTCGTAATTAGTCGACTTGGGCTGAAAAAGGGTTAAAATTACACTGAATGGACTCAAGTCCATTTAATTAGTGTGACCGGAAACAAGCTCACTCGACGATCTTTTCATTTTTAAGGAGTCTAAAAAAATCTTAAAGGAGACTCCAGGGTGTACCTTTGTCATGGTTGGTAATTGAGTGTGAAAACGGGTTAATAGTAAGCTTAGCGGAAGAGAACAACTAGTTTTCAGTGATGTTCGAGGCACATGTTACATGAATTAAGAAATTTACTGCAAAAACCACATGGAAAATTATGACCACTCATAATAGAAGTTCACGTCTAGGGGTCCAAAACGAAGGACAAATAATGTAAGAGGAAGATGTTCAAGGCTATTACATAGTCGTAAGAAGAATATGAGAAAACCAATAACGTAGTGGCACAAAGCATGAATAAAGCATCAAATGCATAGGCTACTGTTAATCAACACAAAAAATGTTTAGGGACCCCCCTAGGGATGTGGACAAAATAAATAATAAGAGAGAAAAATGAGGCTCATCTTCAAGTCATGGCAGGACTAATAGGAGGGATTCTAGGCCTGTGGGAAAATCCAACATGGGAACCAAATGGAAATTTAGGTGTTAAATAGGGTTCCCATGAAGGGTATGCACTACCAAACTATTTACGACATGCAAAAAGAGTGGCTAATGTCGAAATTGGTTGGGTTTGAACCTAACACATAGTGCTAATAAAATGGATGGTTAATAATGCAAGGTGGGAATGTAGGGAAGAACCTATCCCTATATGCTAGTTTAGAAAAACTTACCTCAAGTTCAATGGATGTCCCCATATTTGTAACAATACCATCCCTAGAATTCCATCAACACATGTAAACTAGATTCCAAGGTCAAAACACAAAGTGAAATCCCAAAAAGAAAATATTTTTGGATTTTTTGGATATGATGTATAGAAAACAAAGGTAACTCACACCACACACTTATGTACAAGGAACTACACATTTTGATGTTTTAGACAAAGTAGAGCCCATTCCAAGGCTCATTCCATGGATGTTTTTCATAATTGATGAACTCATGAGTTTTTTTCAACATCATATGGATCACCATACCGGGGCCATGCCACATAGTAATGAATTTGTGCGGCCGAATATAATCAATTGGAGTAGTCTCACAAAATATGTAATATCCTTCATGGGCTCCATCAAGACTTGAAGGAAGTACAAAATGAGAATCTTTGATGGAAGGGATAGAAAAGAATTTAGTTTCAACTTCTGAAAAAGATAACCAAGGTGGAAAAGGGTTAAGACTAGGGGTTTTACTGGATGCTCTAGCAAATGCACTGAGTCTCGGATCAAGAATCATCATGTTAACTCTCATCAGTTCCAAATTGGGGAGAAGGAAGGTGTGATGATTCTCATCCTCTCTGGGCTTATAAATGGAAGCCATGAATTCCAGGATGGCCTCTTCTAAAGGAAACTTAGTATCTAGGAAATCATGTGAACTGAGAGAGTCAACAACCTGTATGGATAGAGAAGGTTTATTACACTCCACATGAGGATGGAGTTGTTGACCAATATCAACAAATGATGATGGGATTGATGGATCAAAAATATCGACTGTGGTGAGTAGGATGAATGCTCCATATGATTCAACATCCTTAGGATGACATACCACCCAAGTATCAAGTAACCTGAGGGATCCACTGGTAGATGAGAAAATCATATTGATAAGAGCGACATGGGTAGTATTGGGCACATGAAGGGGGAATTTCCCAATAAGAGATGGATCTTTAAAATACCTATAATGAAAATTCCGTCCACCCCATAAGACTCACCTATAAAATGAATGTGGGTTCTAGGATTAGCTCGCAGGTTGGGTGTGAAAGAATCGAGTTGGTCGATGGTAACTGTATTTCCTTGATGGGGAAAACATATGATGTGAAAGACACTGGATGCAACAAACTTCATTGAATGGAACCAAGTGTGACCCAATAGCAGATTATATTCGAGTGTGGAATCTACTACTTCCACTTCTATGAAGACGTTATTGCCCCCAAGATCGATGGATAAAGAGGTCAGAATTTTGTGGTGTTTGAAAAAATTTTGGGTAAAATATTTTAAGATGGTTTGAGATGTGCTCAACTGAGGAGAACCAAGGGATTTCAAGCATGACTAAGACATAATTCAAGTGGTTTATCCTTCGTCGATCATTGTATGAAATGTATTCTTGTCAAGACAACCAACTATGATTTGCAATGCTAGTTGGTGTGAGAGACACGATGCATAATGTTCTATGTCAAAGGAAATATTGTTTGACTTTGAAGGGTTGATTCCCCCTTTGGATCATAAAAATTATTTCCGATGTGAAGGATATATCTGGAATAATTCGAGTCCCGACATGATGCATGGTGCCTGGGTGAGATCTTCCACTATGCTATAGTGTTAAGCTTCTTGAGCATTCAAATTATGGGTAGTTCTTTGAAGTACCCCTTTTTCGGGGCGGATTGCGGGTTCAAAAGTTGTTTTATCTAATGTGAGAGGGTCATTAGATGGTGAAATTGATGGAGGATCCTTAGATAAAGGTTCCCCCTCAGGAGTACCATAGTTCTTCTCTCTAGTGGATAGTGCCATCGTGGAGTTAACCATCATAAAATTTGTGGTTGAGGACACTGTGTTGCCCATGGGTGGGGGTGCATGGGATTGTGTTACCATTTGTTGTTGGGGGGGAGGATTTCTTAATACCACTAATTCGGAAGAATATCCCCCTCACTCAAGGTATTGATGAACCTCGAAAATACGAGTGTATTGTTTGGTGAAGTGGTCCTCCGTAGATACCATGTAACAATATTTTGTTTTTACGCTCAGCATTGGAGTCTTGGATTTTATGTCCTGTCTTCTCATAAGAATTATGGGGTCTTGGGTTAAGCATATAAGCTTTTATCTTTGTTGGTGACTTTGAATATTCTCAAGATTCAAACATAGGAATCTTAAAAGAAAATCTTGAGTATTCTCAAGATTCAAACATAGGAATCTTAAAACAAAATCTTGGTAACAATACCTTACGTAAAAGAATATTAAGAATGGAGTAGAAGATTCTCTAAAAAAAAAAATTAATAGAAATTTGTTCATATTCTTAAAGGCTAAGCTTTTTTTTAAACTTTTGTATTAAAATAACAAAATATTTGATAGATTAAAAATTTGATATTCTAAAACTTTATCAAGTTATATAATTTAAATATTTATAAAAGTTAATTAATTTTATAAAAAATAGAAATAAAACTCAAAATCCAATCTTAAGAATGAATTTCATTCTCTACTTTTAAAACGGTTATCCTAAAAAGTTTAGTATCAAAATATTATAAAATTTTACTCAATTATATCCAATAAAAAATTGTAAAACAATTTAAAATATTATTTACAAAACAATTTAAAATACTTTTTAATAATATGATAAAAACTTAAAATCTTAAAAAAATAATTAATTAAATTGATGAAATAATGTTTTCCTAAAGCATAAGATTGATTATAGATAAATGCATCTCAAAAGAGAAATGTAAAATTGAAGATTGATGGGTTTCTTTGAATGTGTACTCCATCTAAAAAAACTTATTTCTTATATAATTAATAAATTAATAATTTTAGATATTAACAACATGATCAATAACATATTTTACTTCTTCGAAATTTGAATTTATAATTATTTTTTATTTTATTTTTTTAGGAAAAACCATATTTTCTTAACAATTATATTCAGTTAAGTTTCTCGAGATGGGGTGATACTAGCCCAGGGGAGGCCATATAGTCACCATGCAGTTTTTTCCCATAAATAGTTCACCGCCACCCCAAAGCCCATTCTCGGATAAAGACCGACCATAAATGCTCACAGAGGGAGGGAGGACGGCTCTCCCGCGCAGGATTAATGGCGTCCTCAACGATTAATTGCAGGAGGATGAAGTTGGGTACAAGAGGAGATTGCGCGGTCATAATAGCCCCATGGATAGTTATCTAGCTCGGCCATAGAATTCACCATTTATCCTTGGTGCTTTTTCTCTTCGCTCTTCTCTGAAATTTGCCTCTGGTCCTTTCGACTTTCTCTGGCCTCATTCACAAATTTCTCCAGCTTCCAGGCTCTACCATGCCGAGAGAGAGAGGAAAACCCAGGCGAGGTCCTCCCTGTTACTGTCATGCGGTGAGGTAGAGATGCTTACACAATTTGGATAGGGCTTTATCCATAGCTTGGACTCACCTAACCACACGACCACATACATGATGCAGGAGCATCCACACCTCAACAAGCGAGCCAGCGCGTGGAGAAAGACAGTTGGACAAGCCAACAAAATTCTTTTTGAAATCTACCTTGATATTTGTTGCGCCAAGCATTAATGGGTTAATGTAATGAAGTGCACTTATATTGTATTATAGATAGGAAGGCATTTATTAGTTTTAATGCTGTTAGATAGGAATTTATTGTAGAATTGATAGTTTCAGATTTCGAGAGGGAAAACGGAATATAGGCACCCTCCTTTGTACATTGAGGAGGATTCATTATCAGAGGAGAAAGCAGAGAACTTGTGGAGAGCCCTCATGTACAGATTGGATTAATAGAAAGAGCTTTTGATTCAATTTCATGACTGGTGTTGTTTTCTCTGTGTATGTGTTTATGTACTCATGAATGTTTGTTTTCTTTGTATGCATTTGCTTTTGAATATGCTGTGCATGTGATTTCAGAGGATTAATTGAAGTCTGAAAGAACGAGAATGAGATTCAATTGTTTCTCTGTTTGAGCCAGGAGATTCCTGCATAGTGTGCAGTCGAATTCATCCGCATAGAGTGCGTTGATGAGGCTCAACAGTTAAACTCTTATTCTCACTCGCCCAAAGTTGAATTGGGTTCTTTCGAGCTGTGCAGGGGAAGTGCAGGTCGAAAGAGAAGTCTCAACAGCTAGTCGGAGAAGAGGGAACCAGGGACTCCTGTGACTGCGAGTGCACAGAGTCGGAGTGACTTCAACACTTTGAGAGCTGTCGAAGATTGAGTAAGAAAAGCGTGGGTGAAAAGTCTCTGAAGGAGTCGGAGGACTTAAGCTCAGGAGGGATAGTTCCCTGGTGACACTGCGAGAACAAACCAGGGAGAAGGCTCGAGTGGAAGAAATCTCCAAAGAGGAGAACCGACGGATCAAGGTTCGCGGAGGAGAAACACGACGCGCCATTGATCATTGGATCGTGGACAAACTATGCAAATTTTAGTCCATTATCGCAAGAGGTAAGGACCAACGCCATCGGGGTTCGACATTTGGCGTTTGGCGAGGTGAGTTCATACCCTGTGAAATCGTGAGTGGCGAATTGCCGATTTTATCAGAGCCGTCGATTGTGACGAGGATAGGTGGCACAAGATCCCGAGGAGTCGGGGATTCGGGGTTCTCGACGTCGAAGAACTTTGGCATCGTGGATTCGCGATCCGCGAGATTCCGAAGGTGATGTGGCAACATGGGACCCCGAAAGGTAGTGGGTACAGGTGGCGTTGTATCGAGGAATCAGTACCTCGGTACTCGAGGTTCGAAAGTTCAGAGCCTTAATATTGCGAGTAGCGATATCCCGAGAAGGAAATCCCCGACGAGTGAAGGCGTTGACCTTTGACCGATCGGAGTTCGGGGTTTGGGGTTTTGTTTTGCATGAGATTGGGTCACAAGGTTCGTGATACCGCGAAACCTGATTTCCCGATAACCGAAGGGGAGATCACTGAAGGAGTATTGTGGGTAGAGGGACTTCCCAGGAGGGAGTTGAAGAGCATTGGACTCTTCGGGCCTGAGATGAAGAAGGTCCTGGTGAGAGCGGGTTGAACCGTGAGGGTTGCGACTTTGCGTCAAGTGGTATCAGAGCAGGAGAGGAGTTCTCTTTGTTCCGGTAGCAGAGAGAAGCGGATTTCATAATGCCGCCGCGAAGAGAAAGGAAGTCACCTGATCGAGAAGACAGGGACGCCCGGAGAAGGGGTAGGCCCGCAGGAAATCCTGAGATGGAACGCCAGATACGAGATCTCAGGGCGAGACTCGAAGAAATGGAGACCACCCAAAGGCGCGGAGCTGGCGCTGGAGAGTTCAGTGATTCCGAGGTGGAAGAGGAAGCTGGACACGACGAAGAAGAGGTCTCAGCAGAGGACGCATCAACAAAGAGGTTGATCAGAGCCATTGCTAGGATGACCTCGAAGACGGAGATGGACATTCCCGTTTATGAGGGAAGTCTAAATGCAGAGGAGTTGCTGAATTGGATACAAGCACTCCACACCTACTTCGATTATGAGGATATCGAAGAGGACAAGAAGGTAAGGCACGCTATCACGAAGCTGAAAGGACATGCAGCCTTATGGTGGGATGAATTACAGGCTGATAGGCGCTGCAAAGGGAAATCAAAAATTAAAAGCTGGGATCGGATGATCGCTAAGATGAAGGCGAAGTTCATCCCCAGAGATTACCAGATTACTCTGTTTAGGCGAATGCAGAACCTGAGACAGAAGATGATGACGGTGAAGGAGTACACCGAGGAGTTCTACAGGCTCAACATTCGAGCTAGTCATCGGGAGAGTGATGATGAAAAGGTGGCAAGATACCTGAATGGTCTGAGATATGACATTTAGGATGAGCTGAGCATGCTGACCATCAGGACGGTGGAATATGCATACCAGATGGCTCTGAAAGCCGAAGAAAAGCTGAGCCGCAAGTAGGGACAGCGAGGGCGAGGCAGGATCCAGCCCAGAGGCAAGGAAATTTCCCAAGAAAGAACACAGAATCCCAAGGAGTATTGGAAGAAACCTCAGGGTAAGCTGGAGAGGGGTGGAACCTCACAGTAGAGGCAGCCACAAACTGAACAGAGGCAGCAATATGCTGAGCCGAGGAGGCATCATACGGAGCAGGGTGGCAGTTATGCTGACGCCAACGTAATTCCTCGTACCTGAGGTAGAGGAAGAGGTCGAGGTGGAGTTATCACATGTTTTACATGTGGAAAGGACGGACACAAAGCCGTGGATTGTCCAGAAAGGAAGCCAGACAGAAGTCAAGCTCACATCACTGAGGCGCAAAGGCGTGATGCTGAGAATGAATATGCAGACAACGGAAGATCACTCGAGATGCATAAGATTCTTTTGACACTTGAGAAAGAGGTGGACAGTTCGGTGCAGAGGAGCAGACTGTTCAGAACGGCTTGTATAGCCAAGGACAAGAAATGCAAGGTCATAGTTGACAGTGGGAGCACTGATAATCTCGTTTCGACCGAGATGGTAGAAAAACTGGAGTTGGAAACAACTAAGCACCCGAGTCCATATAAAGTCTCGTGGTTACAGAAAGGACACTGGGTAAGTGTCACTAAAGAATTCTTAGTTAAATTCAAGATTGGGAATTACCATGATGAGATTCTATGTGATGTTATTACCATGGATGTGTGTCATATGTTGCTGGGTAGACCATGGAAATATGATAGAAATGTTGTTCATGATGGGAGAATGAACACGTACACCTTAGAGAAGGATGGGAGAACACACATATTACTCCCGATAAAAGATAAAGAAGTGAAGCCGGAAGTAACCAGCATAATACTTCTTATGAGTGGGAAGGAGATTCTCACAGAGATGGAGAAGAATGAAGATCCACAGTTCTTTGTTGTCAGGAAACCAAGAATTGTCCTGACAAGCACAAGAGTGGATGACTTGCCAGAGGAGATTCAGGAACTGCTGGGAGAGTTCGCTGATATCATCGTGGATGAACTACCTTGTTCGTTGCCACCGATGCGGAGTGTGAGTCATCACATTGACCTCATACCCGGAGCAAGTTTTCCGAACAAGGCAGCATACAGGTTGACACCTCAGGAGAACGAGGAGGTCAAGAATCAGGTGCAGGATTTGTTGGATAAAGGACTGGTCAGGGAGAGTCTCAGTCCGTGTGTTGTTCCGACAGTACTAAGTCCAAAGAAGGATGGAGGTTGGAGGATGTGTACAGACTCCAGATCGATAAATAAAATTACCATCAGGTACAGATTTCCACTACCGAGAATGGATGACTTGATGGATTGCCTGAGAGGGGCAAATTATTTTTCGAAAATTGATCTCAAGAGCGGATATCATCAGATCCGGATGAGAGAGGGAGATGAATGGAAGACAACATTCAAGACAAACGAGGGTTTGTATGAATGGCTGGTCATGCCGTTTGGTTTGACAAACACGCCAAGCACTTTTATGAGGTTGATGAATGAAGTCCTGCGGGAATTCATTGGCAAATTTGTGGTCATGTATCTGGACGACATATTAATTTTCAGCAAGACGAAGGCTGAACACTTGAAGCATTTGGCCATTGTGATGAGAAGGCTACAGCAGGAGAAGCTGCTGATAAATTTGAAGAAGTGTTCCTTCATGCAGACCGAACTCATTTATTTGGGTTTTGTGATCTCGGCAAATGAATTGAAGATGGATCCTGAGAAGGTGGACGTAATCAGGAATTGGCCATCACCGAGGAATGTTTTTGAGGTAAGGAGCTTCCATAGTTTGGCTAGTTTCTACAGGAAATTCATTCGGAATTTCAGTGGAATTAGCGTCGCGATGATGGACACAGTGAAGAAACGACATAAAGTTTTTCACTGGACAGCCGAGGCTGAAAGGAGCTTCAATCTGTTGAAGCGAAAGATTACAGAGCAACCGATTCTGGTGTTGCCGTATTTTCAGAAGACCTTCCAAGTGAAGTGTGATGCCAATGGGTATGTTGTTGGAGGGGTCCTGAGTCAAGATGACAGACTTGTGGCATATTACAGCGAGAAGCTGGATGATGTAAAGATGAAATACTCCACGTATGACAAAGAGTTCTATGCCATTATACAGGCATTGAAAAAGTGGAGGCATTACTTGATACCCAAAGAGTTTGTGCTGTACAGTGATAATCACGCATTGCAGTTCGTGAGTCAACAGGATAAGTTGAACCAGAAACATGCGAAATGGGTAGAGTACATGCATAATTTCACATTTGTGATCAAGCACATTTCGGGGACTACTAACAAAGTGGCTGATGCTTTGAGCAGAAAATGTTTGTTTCTATAGGAGTTCAGAGTCAAAACTTTGGGTTTTGAAAATTTAAAAGACATGTATGCAGGTGATGCAGACTTCAGAGAAGCGTACGAGGTAGCTGAGGATCTAGTTCTGAGGGATCGGTCTCCATGGATTGACTATATGATCCAGGATGGATTGCTGTTTAGAGGCAATCAATTGTGCATACCGAATTGCTCCATGAGGGAGAATTTGGTGAAGGAAAAGCACAGTGGGGGCTTAGCAGGTCATTTTGGACATGACAAAACATTCGCCAAGCTGAGTGAATCGTATTATTGGCCAGGCATGCGAGCAGATGTAAAGAGGTTTGTTGACAGGTGTCAGATATGTCAACATGCGAAGGGCCGAAAGCAGAACACAGGGTTCTATCAGCCATTGCCCATACCCGAGAGACCATGGGAGGCAATTAGCATGGATTTTGTGCTAGGACTGTCGAGAACGCAGAGAGGGGTTGATTCCATCTTCGTGGTGGTAGACAGGTTTTCAAAGATGGCACATTTTATCCTGTGTCATAAAACCAATGATGTGATCCACATCGCAAATTTGTTTTTCAAAGAAATCGTCAGATTGCATGGATTGCCGAGAAGCATAGTCTCGGATCGGGATACAAAATTCATAGGTCATTTTTGGCGGATGCTATGGAAGAAGCTAGGGACTGAATTGGCCTTCAGTTCTTCTTACCATCTGCAGACCGATGGACAGACCGAGGTGGTGAATAGAAGTCTGGGGGATTTATTAAGAAGCTTGGTGACAGAGCATCATAACAGTTGGGGCCAGATATTGCCACAGGTGGAATTTGCGTACAACGATTTGGTAAATCGGAGTATAGGCAAAAGCCCGTTCCAAATTTTGTATGGGACACAACCGAGGGGAGTTTCTAAGCTCAGGGAGTCAGGACAGGCTAAAACTAGCAGCGCAAGTGCAGAGGAGTTCGCTGAGGCGATGCAAGGACTTCACGTAGAGGTGAAGCAGCGACTGCAAAAGTCCAATCAGGAGTATAAGCGCAGAGTCGATCAGCGAAAGAGAAAGCTTCAGTTCGAAGTTGGTGACATGGTTCTGGTGCACTTAAGGAAGGAAAGGTTCCCGAGGGGAACATATAACAAGCTCAAGATGAAGAAAATCAGGCCATGCAAAGTCCTGAAGAAATTTGGAGAAAACGCATATGAGCTTGAGTTGCCAGAGGGCATCGGGATATCTCTGATTTTTAATATTTTGGATTTATACCCATACAGGGTTGGATAAGCAGAAGCTGGGGCTGAGGAACTAGCGATACAATGGCAGAAACAATTGTCAGTTGCACAGAAGCCTCAGATGGAGTGCATACTGGATAAAAGAGTAGGCAGGAAGACCAAGAGAAAGCAGTATTTTGAATATCTAGTGAAATGGAAAAACCACCCAGTTGAGGATGCCAGCTGGGAGACTGAGGCAGAAATACAGAAACATGGGCAGAATGTGCAGGAGCTCATGGACAGGAGCCCATGAAATCTTTCGAGCCGAGGAGTATGATGTAGGAGCATCCAAACCTCATCAAGCGAGCCAGCGCGTGGAGAAAGACAGCTGGACAAGCCAGAAAAATTCTTTTTGAAATCTACCTTGATATTTGTTGCGCCAAGCATTAATGGGTTAATGTAATGAAGCGCACTTATATTGTATTATAGATAGGAAGGCATTTATTAGTTTTAATGTTGTTAGATAGGAATTTATTGTAGAATTGATAGTTTCAGATTTCGAGAAGGCAAACGGAATATAGGCACCCTCCTTTTTACATTGAGGAGGATTCATTATCAGAGGAGCAAGCAAAGAACTTGTGGAGAGCCCTCATGTACATATTGGATTAATAGAAATAGCTTTTGATTCAATTTCATGACTGGTGTTGTTTTCTCTGTGTATGTGTTTATGTACTCATGAATGTTTGTTTCCTTTGTATGCATTTGCTTTTGAATATGTTGTGCATGTGATTTTCAAGGATTAATTGAAGTCTGAAAGAATGAGAATGAGATTCAATTGTTTCTCTGTTTGAGCCAGGAGATTCCTGCATAGAGTGCAGTCAAATTCATCTGCATAGAGTGCGTTGATGAGGCTCAACAATTAAACTCTTATTCTCACTCATCCAGAGTTGAATTGGGTTCTTTCGAGCCGTGCAGGGGAAGTTGATGCAGGAGCATCCACACGTCATCAAGCGAGCCAGCGCGCACGGAGAAAGAACCTACAGCTGGACAGTGCCAGCACGCACATTTTGAAATGCTTTGGGGATTGTTGCGCCGTCGTTTGGAAGAGGCATTCAAAGCAAG
>ML785539.1:5159-18649 GCA_009831015.1 Picea engelmannii | reverse complement strand
GAGGTCGTTCATCCGAGCGCGGACAGGCGGTACAAATCCGGAGTCTCGGACTTTCGGCACTCGGGGTGTCCAAGGGCAAGAACCTTTGTATCCTGGATTCGCGATCCGCGAAATCCCGAGATTGACGTGGCAGCGTGGGACCATGAAACTCACCGGAGGACAGGTGGCGTACGGTCGGAGTTTCGGGGTTCGGGGTTAGGTGGTGCGTACAAATTGTGTTCGCGTGGAACGCGAACTCCCGAAGTCCGAACTCCCGACATCCGAAAGGAAGAGCATTGACTCTTCGGGCCCGAGAGAGAGATAGAAGGTCCTGGTGGACGCAGACAGCTCGGTGAGGGGCAGGTTGCGTCAGAAGTGCAGGTCGAAAGAGAAGTCTCAGCAAGTAGTCTGAGAAGAGGAAACCCGGGACTCCTGTGACTTCGAGTGCACAGAGTCCGAGTGACTTCAACACTTTGAGAGTTGTCGAAGACTGAGTAAGAAAAGCGTTGGTGAAAAGTCTCTGAAGGAGTCGGAGGACTTAAGCTCAGGAGGGATAGTTCCCTGGTGACACTGCGAGAACAAACCAGGGAGAAGGCTCGAGTGGAAGAAATCTCCAAAGAGGAGAACCGACGGATCAAGGTTCGTGGAGGAGAAACGCGACACCCCATTGATCATTGGATCGTGGACAAACTACGCGAAGTTTAGTCCATTATCGCAGGAGGTAAGGACCAATGCCATCGGGGTTCGACATTTGGCGTTTGGCGAGGTGAGTTCATACCCTGTGAAATCGCGAGTGGTGAATTGCCGATTTTATCGGAGCCGTCGATTGTGACGAGGACAGGTGGCACAAGATCCCGAGGAGTCGAGGATTCGGGGTTCTCGACGTCGAAGAACTCTGGCATCGTGGATTCATGATCCGCGAGATTTCAAAGGTGACGTGGCAACGTGGAACCCCGAAAGGTAGTGGGTACAGGTGGCGTTGTATCGGGGAATCGGTACCTCGGTACTCGGGGTTCAAAAGTTCAGAGCCTTAATATCGCGAGTAGCGATATCCCGAGAAGGAAATCCCCGACGAGTGAAGGCATTGACCTTTGACCGATCGGAGTTCGGGGTTCAGGGTTTTGTTTTGCACGAGATTGGGTCACAAGGTTCACGATACCGCGCAACCCGATTTCCCGATAACTGAAGGGGAGATCACTGAAGGAGTACTATGGGTAGAGGGACTTCCCAGGAGGGAGTTGAAGAGCATTGGACTCTTCGGGCCTGAGACGAAGAAGGTCCTGGTGAGAGTGGGTTGAACCGTGAGGGTTGCGACTTCGCGTCAATACACCTCCAATGGCCTTCATAGAGGACGAATTCCTGGAGGAACCAATTCAGGTTCCACCAGAGTCCCTCCTCTACATGGTCTCGGATGCCCACGACAACCCCAACACCAACATTGTTGCTAGAGATATAGCAACGCCCATGGAAGGTGCCACTTTCATTTTTCCGGGGGAAATCCCCACGACGGATTGCTCAAATGAGCCCCCACTGCTGAACCCAGACGTGGATTGCCACCACACTCCATCAAGTATCTTCAACCCAAACAAGTTGGAGATCATTTTTGAAATGAGAGGCTACATGATGGAGAATCTCCATTGACACACCCTCATCAATAGTTGCATCAACATGTTATTCGACGCCTTCTCAAACGCGTCGTTCAAGTAGAGGTTCCTGGCCTGTGCGCAACCCTACGCGCTCAAACCCACCGATGGTGCCCCACATAACGATTCTTTGGATGGAAGGTTCCACTATTCTCATAACCCTTCTAATGTTTATTTCTGCACAGTTCTTTGAGCCTCTCTTGCATGGAGATAGATTTTTCTTCTTGTCAACCTGGTCTGGTACATTGTTTAGTTTTTTTCCTAGCTTGAATTTCTAGCTTTTGTTAGTATGTCGAGTATGTCCACACATACCTATCAGCACTACCACATGACACTTTCTCTGGTTTCCAACTAAATGGCAGAGCAAGTGGCAATTTCTATTTTTGGCCGAAAGAACAATAGACTACCACCTATTTCGGTTTCCAACAGTTCGACAAAACATGTGGCATGTCGGTGACATATATCAGTTTTGTATAGTAACAACACATTAATAAGGAAATCCAGTTACCACCACTTTATCACTTCCAAACGAATTAAAGTTCAGTAAAATTAAGATCTTAAATGCATTGAAATAATCCAGAAAACAAAAACTTATGCGAACATGTGCAATAATTCTAAAACACAACTGAGAGTTAAAATTGAGTAAGTTGAGGTTTGAAATTCATTCAAATATTTTAGAAAATGGAACATATAATAATATTGTAGGAAGTAAACTAATCAAAATAAACATGAAAATTAGTATAAGAAACTATAAAAACCAAATCAAAATAAATATAACAATTACATAAACATAATAATTACACTAAGATGTGTGTATCTACATCATGAGTGAATATAACACAAATGTTTTGAAATCATTTGTTTAGTGAAAGGATATGTTTAACAAGTTTTCCTCATTTTCACAATAATACTCATTTTCACAATAATACTAAGATGATTAATAATGAGTAGATATAGTTGACTTTATTATACAAAGTTTTATATTATGATGTGATTTCTAATTTTTATTAATTTAATATAAACAAGATTATAGGTTTATTTTATCAACATTATTATGATATTTAAAAAAAAATAAAAAAAATCAAACATTGCTTATATACATATTTTTATATTAACATTATTATGATAAAATGTTTAGAAAAAATAAAAAATTGTTTGTAAAACCATTTTTATATAAACATATATTATTTTTTTGACAAATGTTAATACAATTAATTCGAGTACAAAACAATTAATATAATTAATCAATTAATTTTTTACAATAACACTTAATGTGAAATGTTACACTAATATTAAATATTTAAATTAACCTAAGAACAAGAATCTAAAAATTCTAAAATTTTCAATATATTAAAAAAAATTATAAATTAAACTTTTTATTACTTTAAATATTTGATATATGTTTTAATGTGATATATATTAAATATAAAATATATTAAAACGATCGTAAATATTAAACATTTTAGTACTTTAAATATTTGATATATTTGTTATATTAAATATTTAATATATTAAAAGGGATGAAAAATAAAAAGCACTCCACACTTTTTTTGGGGGGTAATTCAAATATCAAAGATGAAATTACATCCAACTATTTTTCATTTTCACGTCTCTTAAAAATTAACATGATAAGAATAAAAGGATTCGAGTCTTTTATTTATTTGAAATAAATTAAGAATGTCGTTAAGAGAATTGGTAATTAGTAAATTTTGAGTTCTATATGTATAATGAAATGATAAAAGATTGGTAATTATTATTTATAATAAAATATATTATTTATTCTATAATTTTTTTATTAAGTATAGATTATTTTAATAATAATAATTTATAATTCAAAATAAAATTAAATAAACAAATTTTATATTATGATAAGACTAACTTTTTTCATTTTAAAAATGTTCATAATTTATAAATATTATTTATTTGATACATTGTTATTTGATACAAAATGTTTCGAAAAACAACACATCTTTTAGGGATGACAAATAAAAACACAATAATTTAATATTCTCGGGAGTAAATGCACAAATGTTTTTGTGAAATCATTTGTTTACTCATTTCAAAAAATAATTTCGTAGGAAGAAGTTGAATTATAGATTGTATTAATTACCTATGTTGTAATTAATATTTTTTTGTGTTTATGTTAATAAGTTTGGTTTATTAAAATTTCCAATAAAACAAAATTACTTTACATTTAGTGTTTTAGAGTTATAACGGTAGTGATCTAAATTTATATAATAATAATATATTTTTTTACATGTAGTGTTTTACAGTAATAGCGGTAGTGATCTTGATGTTTTTTGTTTGTTTAGTTGATGTCTTAATACATTTTAGTGGTGTTGTTCCAGCACTCAAAAACGGTCATCAAACAAATCTCAACTAATTATTATTTAAATGACATTAAAATGGTTATTTAGATGTACCAATGAAAATTATAACGGATTGTTTAAATAATATTAAAATGGTTGTTAAGGTTATTCTTTAGATATATTAAAATGGTAGTTAAATTTATTGTTTTTTATATCCAATAGTGGTTTAAAGCAAAAGCATGACATCAATAAAATATAATTTGGTGTAGGCGATAATGACATCAAACCTTTCATTAAAACACTTGATGACAAGTATTTTTTATTAATTCCTTCGACAAGAATTATAGTTTATAGTTTAGGAGTCAAACTTATTAATTTACTTTGAATTTGAAACCATCTCGAATGTTTTGCTGAAATTCTTTATTAATTCAATTTATTTTTAAAAACAAAATTATTTTTATATTGATGAAATTTCATTGGAATTTTTTGTTTGTTCACACATGTGATTTGACTTTATTCCTTTAAAATGTGTGTTTTTTTTGTTTTTTGTTTTTGTTAATTGTTAATTGTCAAAATTAATAAATGATTTCAAAACAAGGATTTATTTGTTTCCACTTTGGAGGACAATGTTGTAGTGGAGGATTGATAATGTAGTTGTGGTATTTGATGGTCGACATGTGTGGGGAGGATTAGTAGATTTGTAAATTAAAAATAATTAAAAATAAAATATCTATGATATTTTAGTATGGTTGAACATGGTTGACAATGGTTGACCATGATTGAATTTAGTTGATCACATTTGACTATGATTAAAAGTGTTAAACTATTATTGGCCATGGTTGAATTTTTTTGACCACATTTGACAATGGTTGACTATGCTTCACCATGAGTAGCCATGTTGAATATGGATAATTGTGTTGATTGTGGTTGACTATGGATGACATGGTTGACAATGTTTTACTATGGTATTCTTTGGTTGACAATGGTTGTCTATGGTTGAACAAGGTGGACCAAAATTGACCATGGTTAACTTTGGTTGACCATGGTTCACTTTGATTTTCTATGATTAAATATGATTGACATATGATTGAATTTATTTTAAGTTTGATTTACTATGGTCAACTTATGGCTGACTATGGTTTATTGTGGTTTACATATGATTTAACATGGGTTTACTATGATTGAATTTTGGTTATTAGGGTCAACCACGTTTGACTATGGTTGAACATGGTACACTGATGTTCACAATGATTCACTTTGGTTGATCATCGATGGACAAGATTAGACATGGTTTACTATGGAAGTGTTGCATTGAGATGTTCATCATGGTTTACTTATATGTTGAATCGCTACATTTCTTGATGGTTGTGTCAAAATGTGAAGTCCATCAAGGGTTATGTTACAATGTGATGTTCCCCAAGGGTTATGTTGGATTGTGATGTTGTCCAATGATCATGTTGTAGTGGAACATTCATCATCATTGTGCTATGTCAAATCACTTCATTCCTCAATGGTCACATCATATTGCAACACTCATTAAGGGTTATTTCACCTTATGACATTCCTTAAGGGTTATGTTTCAATGTAATGTTCCTGTATGGTCATGATGCATCATGATTGTTTTAGGATAAATGTACCCTACAAGAGTTATCTCCCTTAGGATCTTTCAAGACCTAAGACATAATAGAGATGCAAGCTAAAGACTTTTCTATATCTAAATCATACATGAAGCAATCTCTGAGATGAAAGAGTAGAGGACCTACTCAGTAGTTCGATGGTTTTCCTTGCACATTCCTTGGTCGTTCAATCCTTTGAAGATGTCCTTCACTTTCCTGAACACGGATTTGCGCACACAAGAACACCAAAAAACACCTCCTACGAGATCGAAACAATATTACCAACTTAATGAGAACTTTGTCGAGTTCTCATTTTTTCAAGGGTCCCATTTTTTACCATAATTTGAAAAAAGGTGCTACCAGTAGCACCCCTTTGCATTTTGAGGTAGTTTTTTTATATTTTGATTCTTAAATGCTTGTTTTTTAAACTATTTTAAAATTTTCCTTAATCAATTTTTTCTAAATCATTTTATTTACCAATGCTCTTTTTTATGATTTTTAATGATACTAAAAATGTTATACAAATGTTCTATATGATTTATGTTTTTGAAATTAATATTTTTCATACAATTATCTCTCATTATTTAATTCATGGTGCCATAATTTTTAAATATAGTGTAAAATTGTATTTTTAACACACTATTTTGAAATATTTAGCAAAAAAATATACATTTCAAAAAAACCTATAACAAAAAAAATATACATTTTGGAAGCCTTCTACTATAAATAAAGTGTCTCATAATACATTTTTAAGGACAAAATTGAACAAAAAATTAGAAAAAATTAATAAACATGAACATTTTTTATGATATTTTTATAGATTTACAATAAAAACTTACAATATTTAATGTCCTTTTCTCTAGCATATTAAATCACATAAAAAGAAAAGTAGAAAGAAAATAATCAAACATATTCATCATAAAACAACAATAGATGAATATTTATTCTTATTTTAAAATCTGAAAGTCAAAACATTTCAATTATAACTCATCAAAAGTTTGCAAAATTCAGCATTGTCTTCATTCTCAAGAGACACATCATAGTTTTATTGGACATTGTTGTGTGCTTCCATT
This sequence comes from Picea engelmannii, assembly GCA_009831015.1. Taxonomy (NCBI): domain Eukaryota; kingdom Viridiplantae; phylum Streptophyta; class Pinopsida; order Pinales; family Pinaceae; genus Picea; species Picea engelmannii. The sequence goes on along the minus strand of ML785539.1, from coordinate 12,029 downwards.
GGTTCATTTGGCTCATGTTGCTCTTCCATTGAGTTATTGATATCCACAAGTTCTCCAAAGTGATGTTTTCCATGCAGACCTCTTAATGGTACTTGAGGTTCCTATAATATTTTTTCCACCTTTGAGTCATTAAATCTCCTTTCCTCATACCAATTTCTTGCATTTCACCTGGAAGAGCTCAAATAACATTAATTCTTTGTTGAATAAATCCACATTGCATCATGTCACTTTCAATGGTTATTCAATTCCTTCCTTTTTGTAGGAAACATGCTAATGTTGTACCTAATCACCAAACACAAAATAAATAATTAAATTAAATAATGTAAAACAACATAAATTAAAAATAATAAAGAGTGAAGTATGATTTCATAAATGTTATATCATAAATCTTACATGAACCAGAGAACAAATCCAAAACCCAATATCCTTCATTTGAAAATGTATTTATAATATAATTAATTAGTTCTTGTGGCTTTTCATAAATGTTAACAATCTCTCATTTGAAATCATTTTCCTCATATGTTAGATTTCTAGCCACAACAGTGTAAACCAATAAACTACTAGGCATATTTCCATCCTTTACATTGTAAAGAATAGAATCATAAGTACCATCTTTTGTCGAGCTTGTAAGATGTATACTTTCAATATAACGTGTAAATGGTTCACTATTGGAGCTATGAATATTAGGTTTTTTTTTAGTAACATAAATAAGTACAAATTCAATTAACTCAAGTGAATTAATAAAATAGATTGTAATCTTAATCTCTAAACACACAATTTCAATATCTTACCAATAAAGTTTCATCATTGTCTTTTCTTTTCCCTTGAAACTTTTTTGTACTAATCCTTGTTGTGTGTTTGAATGAAAAAATAAAAATCTCCAAAATGGTGATGTTGTGACTTCCAGAAATCCCATAACCACTTTACTGAAAGTTTGGTAAGTATAAGACTCAGTATCATATTCAATGTTTTGGATATTATAACCATGAGGGATATCTACAACAACTAAGGATTATTCCTATTTAAGAAAAATATCTGCAATTTTTTCACTATCCCCTAATATGACTTTATATTGAACAGTGTTAAGCCCATTCCAAATGTAGTGATCAAGGGTGTCATCAAACTCAACATTTTGAAGAAGTCGCCTTCTTTCTCTTTCAAACTTAGCTTTTTGAATATAAGTTTTGAAGGTTTTAGGTACTCTAGCTATATTCTTCTTTTAATGAAACAAAAAAACATATAATTATATATCTATCACTAATAAAATCAAAATAAATTAACGTGCAAATGAATAAAATGAATGTAATAAATCAACATATATTTTTGAATGCAACAAAAAAATGACTCAATGTTGTTGAAGAGCTTGCATCTGGATAGGTGAGCCTAACATCCTCCCAACTCTTCTCATTCAACATCTTAACCATTTCCTCTTGTATTCTCATATGGACCTTGTGACTAAATAAATAAACAAATTTAATGTTATAATCAAATATAGAATAAAATACATTCTTATGTTATATAGAAACACTTAATTTCTTAATCATAACATAAATAATAAATAACTCAACAAACTTACTTTTAAATTCATCATAGATTTTCTCCATTGATAGTTCATCTAACCTTACACATGATAATATAGCTAGGACAAGTTTCTCATCCTTCACTCCTTGCATCGTTCTCCAAGGTATTATAGTGATATCATCTTAGATGTTTTTTATTTCAAGACCTGTCTTACTTGTGATACCTATTAAAGGTTTATACTTCCTAACCTTCTGATTTTTTATACTAATATTTTCTCATAGGTTGAATATCTCATCTACCAAATCCCATACATGTCCAGTTTTAAATCCTAATTAGAAATAACTATCCACAGCTCTGAATGCATCACTTCCTTTGTGATTCTTTACTTTTACACTTTCCTCATCAATATGGTAGCTTATTTCCATACAAAATTCCTTCCTAAACTTTGCATTAACTTTTGATTTATTCCCACCACATATTAAAAAAAATAATTATGGATAAATCTCACTCTATGAATGAAAGCCATGGACATCCTGTACTCATTATATGTGTTATGATCCCATGCCAATAAGTTTGCTTCTTCATATGTTAAAACAACATAAATTACACATCTGACTATCTCAAATAGAGGGTTATTGGCATACTTTTACATAAAGTCTCTCCTAGCCTCTGTAGAATGATTTCCTCCAATGACATAATATTTACACTCAAAACATTTTGACCTGTCAAATGCATCCTTGGTAGGAAATTCCATTGGGTCAACAAGGACGAAGTAATCAACCACATGTGCATATGGATTGTGCCTAATCAGTGCTGTTTTGGATATTCAATTGATGTGGTTTTCTAATTTGGTATTTTTATTGGCTTTATGTGGGTTTATATAGCTGCTTCACATTGAATATAAATGTATGGCCCTCATCAACCAAATTGTTCCTCCTTATTCGATCTTGAATGGTATTTTGCGTTGTTTTGATAATACCATCTTCTAGATCAGCACTAGGTGTTATTATTTATCTACTACCTTTAGGACTTCCATCATGATATTTGGAGGTAACTATCAATTCTTCTTCATCAAAAACCTTTGTTTTCCTCTTTTTAGAATTTAAATGAGTTTCCACTAACTCAACAATCTCTTCATAATCACTAGGAATGAAATCATCATTGGCCATACCTCCTTTTCTCTTATGTTGTTTAGTCTTCTTATAAGGAATAGAGGTAACATAATTGGTATTAATCTTAGTGACATCATCTGGAGTTTCCATATCTTCAAATAACACCCTTTTATCCTTTATAGAATGATGAATTTTATTTCTTCTTTATTGTTCTTCTATGTTTTCTATTGCAGCTTCAACTATTGTTACTCTTTGCTTCTTTTTCATTCCTTCCTGTGCCTTATCGATATGAATGGAACTAATGACTTCCATGATATTTCTCTCTGTAGAGCAAATCCCCACTAACATCTCTGAAAGGTGCCTAGGAAAATCCTGTAAAAATAAAATACGTCTTTTTCATTGTTAAATAAGATTTAACAATTATCATGAAACTTATAATAATACATTCTACAAAAATAAGAATAATTAAACTTACATTGCCCATATCAATGTATGTCATGATCATTGCACATAATTCTTTGAAATTTTCTTCCCTTTTATAATTTCTCATATTCAAACAATATCTAATCTTAATATATGTCTTTGATTATTTCACCAGTGCATAAAAAATATATGTTCCTGGCACCAAACATATATCTCATAACATGCCAAGTGACTGATAGCTTGCTTGGACATGTTCAATTTCAGCACAATACAAAACTATTTGTTCTCCATTGGCGACTTGTTTGTCTTTAAGATACCAAAAATTCCCCATTCTACTCTCACCATTGCCAATTTTCCACTCTCTAACATTCTTCATTGCTTGTGTGACCTAATTTGTTGGTTCTAACTAGGCTTTTGGATGCCATTACTGTAGGTCTTGTTCCAGAAAAATTCACATAGATTTTCTTTCGTATCATTTGTCCTATATGAAAAATTTAAAAACACAAATTATATAAGAAAAAAATAAAATATATTTTGTTCATGGAAAAAAACTAAAGTTAAATTCAAATTATCTAAAAACTTATTTTTTTAAGACATAAAATAAAAAAAACACACAAAAAAATACTAAACAAAAAATCAAAACCCAAAACACGTAAAAAAACAAACAAAAAACCACATTAAAAAAACAAAAACAATAGAATTACACATATGAAAAACATTAAAAGAAAAAATATACTATTAAAATTAAAAAAATACTTTTAGATACCAAAACATAAGGAAATGGTTTTTTTTAAATAAACAAATTTTTAAAAAATATTAAATTTTAAAAATCAAAGTTTTAATTTTATAAAAATATATATATTGAAAGAAAAAACTTAAAAAAAATATATATAATAAAATTTATATTAAAACTTAAAATTAAAACAAAACAAAAAATATTTAAATTTTTTTTTTTTTTAAATTAAACATTGCACAGTCTACAGGTCTACTAGGGGAGGGCGATGTCGAGCATCGCCCTTGGCGTCCACGTGGCTAAGTCCTGGCCGGGACTTGACATTGAGGGAGATGCCTGGCATCGTCGTCCCCTGACCGACTGAGACTTGGCAACGTGAGTGCCGACGGTGATGGTCGACATTGTCCTACCCCCGCTGGCCCCAAAAAAACAATTAAAATTATTTTTAATTAAAAATAAACTATAAAACTTAATTAACTCAATTTTATAAGATTACAAAAATAATGGTTTTTTTGGGGGATTTTGTAGGTTTTGGTTTGTTGGTAAACCGGGCCCCTGAGGCTCCCGTGGCTAAGTCCGATTGTGGACATGGTCCCAAGGTGATTGGGGAGATGTCGTGCATCGTCGTAGTGAGAGAAAAACAAAAAACACTTAAAATAATAATAAAAAAAAAACCTACAAAAAATATTTTAAAGACAGTAAAATGATAAGTTTTTAGAGGTTTTTTTAAATCTTTTAGGTTTGAAGTATAGTAAATTTAGGAGGGTTTCATCATTTTTTATACTCAAAATGTGATAAAGTTTGCTAAAATTTCTTTCAAAATATATAAAATTTGAAAATTCATGATCTATTTCCAAAAAAATTTTAAAAATCACGTGAAATTTAAGTTTTTCAATGTTTTGCATAAATAAAAAGCTTAATTTGTTTTTTTCCTATAACATATAAAATATAAAAAAAAATTGCATTTGAAATACGTTCTCCTTGTTGAATGCCCTTGATGTTTATCCCTTGTAGCTTTCTTCAAAGTATTTAACAAAGATTGCCCAATTGCTCCACAATATTCAACAAACGTTGTCTGATTGCCCCAAAATATTCAAGAGTTGATGCGATGTAAGAAACCAAATGAAGAGTGTGTATATATACCAAGTACTATACCACTTGTTAGTTTGTTTTGGGCATATGGGATAAATAAAATAGAAGAATATTATGTATAATATATCAAATATTATATAAACCGTCTCTATGTTCATTCAATGTGGGATAAATTAAAAAATATAAAACATAATGTAATTACTTAATTTATGATGAATTGATAGAGTAAGATTTATTTAATATTGAAGGTAAAATATTAACGAGGAAGCTTTAAGGAAACATTTTTGGGAAAAAATGGGAGGGAAAATTTGGAGGGTTGGGGCGGATTTTTGGGAAAATTTGGGGGGGAAAGTTTTGGAAACAAATTGGAGGGAGATTTTGAGGGAAATTTTTTGGGGAAAATTTGGAGGGAAATGTTCATTCCACAAGCTATAAGAATGTCATTGACAGACTGGGAATTTTCACCATTCTGTGTTTGTAGTGAGCAGTGATGGCTTTATCAGATAGAGAGGATTTTATTTCTGGAGCATCAACATCTTGTTCACATGCCTCCTCTTCTAGACTGACAAATGTGGTGGCAATACTTCTAATGTAAATGAGGATTCACATGTTTCACCTAGTGAAAACTTTGATCATAGTGCAAGCAATGGTATTGTGCATATTGATCGGGAATGTCCTAATTCTGAAGACTTTAAAGGAACCAATGATGAAGGGGAGGAATATGGTGAAAATGATGATGAAGATTTTCCTCCAAGTGAGGATTTACAAGGTACTACTGATGATGATGAATATTTTCCTCCAAGTGAGAATTTTGAAGGTACCGATGGGGATGATGAAGAGTTTCCTTTGAGTGAGGATTTTCAAGGAAGTAAAGAAGATGATGAAAATTTTCTTCCAAGTGAGGATTTTCAAGAGATTAAAGAGAATGATGAAGAATTTTCTCCAAGTGAGGATTTTGCAGGTACTGATGAGGATAACAAAAATTTCCCTCCGAGTGAGGATTATCAAGGTAGTAGAGAGGGTGATGAAGATTTTCCTCCAAGTGAGGATTTTGAAGGTACTAATGTGGAGGATGAAAATAGTCCGCCTGGTGAGGCTTTGAAAAGAAAAAATAAGGATAATGGATATTTTCCTCCCAGTGATGATTGTGAGGCTACAGATGAGGAAGAAGAAGATATTTCTCCAAGTGAGGATTTTGAAGGGACTAATGAGCACGATGAATATTTTTCTCCAAGTGAGGATTTTGAGGGGATTGATGAGGATGGTGAATATTTTCCTCCAAGTGAGGATTTTTAAGGGACCAATGAGGATGATGAAAAGTTTCCTCCAAGTGAGGATTTTGAAGGTACTAGGATGGATGGTGAAGGTATTGTTTTAGCGGGAGAAATTAAAGGTTCCAATAAAGATGATGAAGAGTTTCCTCCAAGTGATGGTTTCGAAGGTACTAATGAGAATGTTGAAGATTGTCCTCTAGGTCAAAATTTTGAGGGAAGTAATGAGGATGATGCCATTACTACATATGGGCGGATTATTCCATGAAAATTTTCTACGCTTCCACTAGTTTCATCATTTTTTTAAACAGGGAGGAATTTTTGTTGATATTGCCACGAAATTTCATTGCAATATCCACGAAAATCTTAATTTAAGCTAGTCGGGATTTTTGTCTCTATAGCGACGAACTTTCGTGGCAATAGTGTGTTAAGTACCTATACCAGATCTTCAAATATACTTCAATAATACCAAGAATAAACCATAAATCATTCACCATAACATGAACACAAGAAATAGAGAAAACCCTTGAGGTAGGGTAACACCATATATTAATCCTTATGGAAGGATAAAACTCCTCAAGCAATCCTTGCTTGTACGATCACAATATTCTTCACTATGTTTCATTACATTGCCTAGACTTCTTTATATAGCTCTCCCTATCTCCTAGGAACCTTCTAGAGAGCCTTCTCACATTTATTACATCCAACTACCATAGTG
>ML785538.1:568778-583676 GCA_009831015.1 Picea engelmannii | reverse complement strand
CATCTACATATTGTAAGTGTCTTTTTAATGTTTTCATTAATATATGCTTGGCCTATTTCCTTCAAGTTTGTGTACTATTGCATATGCTTGTCTATTAGGGATGAATTTGGTTTAATCTAATCTCGTAGAGTAGGAGTTCTTTGTCTCTCTTTGTTGTCCATTGCATTTCATGTATCAAGTTGTGCTGAAGAGTTTGGAGATCAAGCTTGGGTTGGGAGAAGTGAGGAAAAAATACAGAATAAGGTGCATCACACTTTCTTCCATATCTTTCTCTTTCTGATTAGTTACACTAAATTCAAAGGGATGTTAGTTTCCATTTGTGTTTTTCTGTCTTAGTATTAGGGGTCTAGAATCCAAGGGAGAATTCACATGTCCGTAGGGGAATTATTCCATAACATGCTCTCTACCAATACTCAATGCACACACCTTGCACACCAATAATATGCATGTGTCACAAACTTTGCATTGTGCAATGCCAAATTTCAGTGCGCCCACCTGTGCACCACTATTATGCGTGGGCCACCAATTCTGCAACACAAACTGCAAATTTTTTAGCGAGGACACCTACAAACCATATTTTTTCTGCGCATCACCAGATTTGCACCATGCAGTGCCAAATTTTAGTGTGTACATCTATGCACCATTATTTTTCCGCACATCACCATCTCTACATCGCGCTACGCCAAATTTTAGTGCATAAACCCTCACACCATTATTTTTCCACGCATCACCAACTCTGTGCTGCACAATGCAAATTTTAGTGCGCACACCCACACACCATTATTTTTCCACACATCACCATATTTTCACTGTGCAACATCAATATTTAGGGTGCAGATCCACACACGATTATGTTTCCGCGCTTAGCTGGTTTTTCCATAATTTTCATTACAAAAATTGGGGCTTTTGCCCAATTTCTCCCATTTTTTTTGCCATGGATGCTCTATAAACTAAAAAATTTGACCATCAATAGGTCCAAATTTTCCCCATTAGAAAATGAGATTGATTAAATTTAATTTCCAACTCGATTCTTCACATTACTTGTGAGATTTCTCTCAATTTCACTGCAATAAATTAATCAAACAAGTTGCAAACCTACTCCAGAAATTAATTCTTTGTGAATTTCCTCTTCATCATTCTACTAACTCATCCCATCCAGGTTTAATGTTGAAAACTGGGCTCTGATACCACTTTGTAATGTCCCCATTACCAACAACTCAAAAAAATTGCTCTTGTAACATCACCAACCCCGAGCTGGACCACACCAAAAATAATTATGAATTCTGATACCATTAAATTAAATAAATATTTTTGCATATGAACATAATTAAGTGGAAATAATAAAACATGCATGAAACAATAACAATTCATAAATATAATTTAACAATAGAGATTCCATGACAAAAAACTCATAATTGCCCACAGACAATAATTGAAATAATCACATGAAAGACACTTATCTCAGGAAATAAAAACCAATTGCATGTAGACCTTCCATATTCCTCCCATCCATAGACCACATTGCTTATAATATCAGCAGTGGGTCACCCCCGATCTGGGTGTAACATTCCGCTCTATTGAACCCACTTTTATTGACATATTCTTTGAGAACTCTTGCATGCAAGTGATCCAGTTATGATATATTATGATTTCGTTTTGATTATGGGTTATATATGATGATAATGATGTGTTGTGACTTATTGTTATTTTGATGTATATATATTGACAGATGTTATTGACAAGTTTTCCTGAGTGTGCAGGACACATGACATGTTATGGATGTTGATGACATCAATGAACTTCCTTGGACTCCAGATTGGGTCAGGGAGTGGATTTTATTTGTTTGAGTATTTCATTTTATGCACATGTGACATATGATTGATTACAATATGATTTATGTATATGGATTATTGGCATTTCTTTTGTCAGTGGATGCAGGCTTGACGATGCTTGCTAAACTGACTCACATAAGGAGTAAAAGGGCCATGCACATAAAATAGACATTTGAGGGAGAGGTGTGGAAATGTCCCTATCATAGCCTACTAGCACTTCCACCATGGCTGGAACGATAGGTTAACGATTACCTAGTTCAAGAGGTCCATGATTTCGTGAGGGCAGATTGAGACAGTTGCTCATGAATATTTCTACGGGGCGCGTAATAAGGCATAATGCTTATTCATTAGAATCCCTTAGTCTCTCACAAGGTCAATCGAGTGGAGTGTTGACTCCAATGGTTGATCAAACTTCCAAAACCAGTCAAAGGAGAGTGGCACCCTTGGAGCATGGAGGTGCGTCTTGAAGGGCATGCCACATAATTAAAAACTTGAGTCAATAAATCTAGGTGGCCTAGAAAACTTTGAAATTATTAGACATTGTTGGGATAAAATAATTAATTAAACAATAAATCTTTAATTATAAATCCTAACAAAAGTCTAAGTCTAAGCCTAAGCCTAAGTCTAAGTCTAAATTTAGATAAAGGACTAAATGAATTATGACATAAGTTAAAAGATTTGAGAATATAATCAAACTCTTAAAAAAAAAGGAAAAGGGGAATAAACTTTAAAGGTTGGAAAAATGCACATGTGTGCATGAAAATAATAAAATGAATTTTTAGAAATAGAAAAAAATAAGACATGAGATAATAGGTGTACACATAGAATAGTATCTTGAGTCAAGCTACCACTAAGTCTAACTAGAAGAAGACTCCTAATCCAACTCTAACTAATATCGAGTTAGGGGACACTCATTAAATGAGAATTTGGGGAACAAAGGGACAATTAAGAGAAAAAATAGGAACACATTGGGGAATGTGAGGGAAATTGGCTTTTTTAAAATAAAAATGGTAATTACTTGTGAAACTTGGGGAGAGTATGACAAGTGTGTGGGTGAATAATCCAAATTAAATTAATTAAAAAGATAAATAATTGTGCATGAGAACATGTGTCATTGGAGATTTTTCTATAAAACAAATGTGGAAGAAGGGAAATGAATCTGACTCATTCTTGGTAATGTTATGCTACCAAAATTTTGTGCACTGTGTTTTACTTGTGAGAGTTGGGATACCAAGCTTGAAAAAAGAGTGGAAGCTCTTCCTTGCGAAGCAAGTCTTGGAGATATTATTTGTTGGTTTCTTGTGTGTGGGCCCTTTGTGGCTCGGGGGGGTAATGGGGAAGAACAATACCCCTAGCATTGGCTGGGAGGTACTGGTGAAGTATCTATGATTAACAAGATGAATAAAGAAGAAGCACAAGTGGCTAGAGGACATCTTCAAATCTCCATCATCATCGGTGCCGATATTTTAATTTATGAAGTTATAAATTGTATGAGAGTGAATTTATACATCATAGTTATTTAAATCACCGCAAAACTATTTGTAATAAGGAATAACATTGAATGTTGGCCGTAGAGTTTTATTGTAATGTAGAACAAAATTTATATAGTCATTTCCGTATCATTGCACAATTCGGGAATAGATTTGGGTATTTGTTGTATAACTATGATGTGCTCCAAAATTTTATGTTATATGATCACACCATTTTTTTGTTTGTTTGTAAATTAGTGTTCTTATTAGAGCCTTCTTAGAAAAATTACGAACTGTCTATGGAGTTTAGGCATGTGCGACAACAATTCCCATTTAAGAAACCACTCTTGCCACATGTCCAAAAATCAGAGTGCCACTTGTCAAAAAAAAAACTAGAGTATGACATGCAAGAAACTATGTTGCCACGCAGGGCGAAGTGCTGAGAGGTAAACTAAACAGAGCAGGCTATCTTTCCATGGCTAGCTAGAAAGAAACAAAAGATAAAACCTAAAACAAGAAGACACTAAAAACCTGGACCAAGCCTTGGTCCCACGAAGGCCTGGGTCTTCTTCGATTTGCCCCTGTCTCGATCCACAATTGCTTGCCTGAGGTCTTGTAGAAAGGCCATCAAGATGTCCACCCGACTCCATTGTTTCTCATCCTTTTTCTGTAGTTCCAAAAGTGCATCCTTGACTTCCTCCTGTCCTTTGGTGAGGTTGCTCAGTGAAGATATGATCGCTTCTCGGTCAAAGCATCTGTCGTAGGTGGAGCAGAGTGGGGAGTCGAAAGAGGAGGATGGAAGGGGTTAGGGAGAGGAGGTAGCTTCAGCCTGGTGGTGAGAGGGGGAGGGTGGAGGAGTAGGGCGACGAGGTGGGGAGGGGGGGGGGAGGCGCGTAGCACAGTGAATTTCCAAGGGTATCAAACCACTCTACTCAAAAGCTGTAGGGGTTTGAGAGTGGTGAAAGGTCCAAGGTGGCTTCTCGAAGTGGTTTTGTGGGAGTGGGAGCTAAGATAAGAGCCAAGATAGCGATAGCTTCATTTTTAGGTGGAGGGTCGGAATTGAGCACCTCCTTTCCCCTGGATGTGTACTAGGCTGCCCCTCTCCTAGATTTACCTCTCAGATGGGGCATGGCGAGGGCTGTTGATGGCTTGGGATGGAAAATGTAGAGGGGAAGCAGAAGGGTCCATAAGGCCAAATGCAGAACACTCCAGAAGGGAGGGAGGATAAATGGAACCAGGGAAAGATGGTGAGGGAGATCGTGGGGGAGAAATTGAAGAAGAACACGCCCAAGCTCGACTATAGGGGTGGCATATCTAAGAGGAGGATGTGACTGTTGAGGCGACTTGTACGACGCTGTGAGGTTTCTCACGCTGCAGAGCTTCCAGTTCGTGCGACAGGCTGGCCACAAGTGTGGTCTGTAGGGTGATGACGATGACGTTAGAACCTTGAGGTGATGTGTCGAGGGAGGGGGGCGGGGGGGGGGCGAGTCTGATCATGCCATCTGGCTAGGTGGCCTCCAAGTGAATTGTCCATGTGTTGTACCTGGTAGCAACCCATTCGGGGTATGATCACACCACTTTAAACTATAACCAGAATCAAATTTTATTTTCACTGTCAATTATTGTAAATACAAATTAGAAAAATTGTTTGGTTTAGCATTAGAATGATTGTAATTCTAGAAACTAAAACTGGTATGGTCACTTAAAATATGAATGCGTTTCAAATAAATTTTTGATCATTTTAATCTATTACTAATCATAATCAAAATTTAATAATTGCTGATAAGCAGAGTACACTTAGAATTTTTAATTGGCATGATCATCGTAATTTTGATTATTGTAATCTATTACTAATCGAGATCGAAATTTTTTAATCGCTGATAAGTAAAGTACCTTTTGAATTTCAATGGGTATGTTCAACGTAAATTTTTATCATTATAATTCATTGCTATTTGGAATCGAACTTGTTAAATCACTCTTAAGAAGTTATAGTTCAGAATTTTAAATTGGCATGATCTCCGTGAATAATTTGCAACCATGAGTTTAGAATTATATAAGATTGTTGCCAAATTAATTTTACTTAATTGGAAGGAAAATTCTTCATGTGATCACAGTCATTTAAAGTGTCAGTTCTGAAGTTGGAAATTCATTTGGGCACCATCAAGTCCTTGCACTCAGAGAGTTCAAGAATGGTGCAGTCGTTGTCATGATTGCATTTCCAAACTTCATAAATTCTTTTGGTTGTAACATTATTAAAACCCCGAATTTAAAACTTGTATGATCTAAAAATAATGTTTCTATATTTCAGAAGTTAGGATTTGTGGGATCGCTGCAAATCGAAATACATCTCCAAGTTAATTAATATGGTTGTTATAGTTTGTTGCAAACTATAACGACCTATATGGTCAATTATGATAATTGATTGTGGTTAATCATTGCAATAATTTTCATGAGAGAATGTAACTAGCATAGTCGCTAACTCGCGGCTGAGAACGCCGAAAGGTAGCGGCTGAGGTACACACTCTCAATAATATATATTAATAACTTCAACTTCAAATGATAAATCCAACAGACGCTCAGGTACACTGGTACCCAGTACCCCATTTATGACAGAAGTGCATATTCCCACCAAATCAAATTATAAACATGGCCATGCGGATCGATCAGATCACATTGATATCTTTGATCCTCTCTTCAACAAATGCACATTACTAATAAAAACCCACAACACGCACAAGCAATTATTCTCATCCATGCTCGCAAGCAAAGCCCAGGAGCAGTGAATCACAGATTCCCATGCGGGCATAAGGTCTTGTTTACAGTAACTTTAATGCGGGTGCTTCTTCTCTTCCTCTTCCCCATTGTTTATTTTCAACTTCTTGCTCAGATAAGTGATCCTGTGATTCTTGATTTCATTATTGGTTCGCCTGGGAAGACGTCTCGCTATCAGGGACCACCTGGACGCAAAATACAATCGCTCATTTTCAACATTAATGGATTTGGCTGAGCCTACGGAGAATATTGAGGATCGAATGGCCTGATTATTATATGATGAGTTTACCGCCGATTCCGAGCTGTGGTAACTCTTGAGCTTCTTCTCCGGCTTGGCGAGGTCTTCCATAAAAAATTGTGATCTAACATAAAAAATTGTGGAGTGATATAAACGTGGCATGGATACATATTAATCATTTTTAATCATTTGAACCTGTCAATTATATTTTTAATCATTTGAACATGTCAATTATATATATTCACAGTGATTTTTTAAGCATTGGAAGTTATGAGCAATAAATCTGGCTCATTGATTTAGGAGGACGACTAAGAATATGCCAGTATCTTCAATGCATATCCATCAAATTAGGGTTTAAGCTTAAATAAGGTTAAAAGATCATTAATTCTGCCCATTGTCAATAGGTGTACACCTTTCGACATAATTAAAGGTGGACATAATGCATGGACACCTATACAAATTGAACTCTACTACTTACACTAATTAGTGTAATTAAAGTTCTAGAAGTCAAAGGAGGCATTAATTGAAGTATGTTAAAAGAAGATGGCGAGACAAGTCGTGGATATTATAGACATCCTAAAATAGAATGAATATTCACTAAATAATACTTTTGGGAATTAAACTTAGGAAATTAAGGAAATCTTGAATTTGTAGTTTAATTAAGAATTAAATGGGAACTGCTTAAGTAATAATGTGGTTATGGTATAAAATAAAAATGAGAGAAATTTTGCATAGATACATTTGATTCTTAAATATGGACATAAATTTGATAGACAAATGTTGTTCCAATCCAAATTATCATTGTGTTCTTAGGCGTAGAAAATCATTTCACAAGATAAGGTAGTTAGTAAGTTCTCATGGTTTTCATTTTATCTATGAAATGTTATGGTATTAGCGATTATTGTGTACTGGAATTGAAACTGACATTAAGTAGTGTTTATGATGCGTATTTGTTTGATGAATTGACAATTTTTTTTCTCTAGTATAAAGTGTCATTGAATAAATCATAATTGCATTATAATTAAGTACTTTACCGCCAATATAGTCTAGAGTCTAGGATTAGATTTGGATATGGGAGTAGATACCTTCATGTACCCCAAAACAATTGCCTATCCTTAGACCTTAAATGGTCAAAATCAATCAGATTAATTCTAGACTTGATCATTGATTATGTGTCTTGGAGATCCTAAATTTGCAGGGTACGTATCCATGTTATCTTTATGTGATATAATTGATTTATTAGTAACAATGATAATATGTCTAAATTCTTACAGTATATTGATGTGGAAGACAATATAATGTGTATACATTGATGTATATTATTGTTGCTTATCTCTTATTCTAATTATTGCTATTTAAATATTTTTTTTTACCACTACTGTACTCACTTACATTGATGTCGTAATGGAGAGGATGTTACACTGGGGCTAAACTCTACCTAGGAAAAGGGAATACTAAGCCAGTCTAAGGTCCGATAAGAAACATAATTGCTCAGTCCAAGGTGCCCAATTGCTACAACTAGCTTACAATTTTTCATTCCCCACATGCATGTCCAATCCCAAGAAGTCTGACCCTTCTCTGCTCAATAGTCCCTCAACTTCCTCACTTCCCTTCCGAGGTTTCAACAATAGGCCGGACAGGAACTCTCAGATCCCTATAGCTATTTCCCAACGCACCAACAAACAATTCTGAGTAGTTTCTCACCTAGAGAAACTACTCACGATCCTGACATCCCGATTCTTCGACCACGAGCCTGACAACCCTCCTCTTTGACCACGGTCATGATGACCCACCTCTTCCACCTAAAAAAAACTAGGTACATGTATGGATGGTAGCACCGATGAGTGGATGATAGGAAATCATGAGTGAATGATGAATTAATAATCCAACCATCATGGGAAATACACTAAACCTCCCTATTATATATATGCATGTGCCTTTTATGACACATGGCACCCAAGGGGCTCCCTTGTCCCCTCTTTTGAGACTTAGGATGTATAAATTTATATCCATACTTTAACCTTTTAGAAATATTAATATAATATTCCATTGAGATTAAGCCCCCTAGCTTAGCCCTTTTCCTAGACTCTTATCTTCCCATCCCTTTCTAGTGGATTTTAGCCCCCCATCTCTTTTGTTTGGTCAGTCTGCATGCAATGGTGTGCTTTATTAATGATATGAGTATGATTTACAATTTACAATATAGACACGCTGGCCTTTAACATCTAGGCTCTCTGGCCTAATAATCATATAAGAATTCTGGTCTATAATAACTTGGCTCATGAGCCTATAAAAAACAAACATATATACAAATTCTCTCTAGTCTCAATATCACACACTCAAGATGTTGTGCATGAAACTCTGGGATGTGTGCACTCTTCTTTTGGTGCACCATCCTCATACACTTACATAGGTGCGCACCATACTATGGAATGTGCACATAGAACTAAGTCCAAGAGTTGATATTAATAGCTCACCAAATTATATACATAATTACATTTACATTTACAATCATTATTCATGGCTCACTAGACTATATGTACAATTGGGGTTCGACCTAGGGGTATTACACATTTGGGTTTCCACGTAAAATTCTTGTGTACTGTGTATTTGTGATTATATTTTTATGGTATCTTGAATGCAATCATAAGTGATAAATTGTTGATATCTTAATTGCTTGCATATTGTGATTAAAAATGGTAAAATTTTCCTAATACTGATTCACCCCCCTCTCAGTATTAGTGAACAATCCAACAAACCTTGGCTCTATAAGAGGGATTCATCATTTTTGACTTTACACTTGCTAACAATAGTTAGATAAATATATTTAGACCAAAGAAGCATTCTTTTCTCTCACTCTTTTTTTTAACAGATTAATTTATGAAACAACACCCTTACTTAAAGTAATGTATCACATAAATAAACGTTTGATATATTTGAAATCAGCGTAAAATGGATTATTTATATTCATATATACATTAATTAATGTAATAATCATTTTACCTGCATATCAAATTACAAACTATTAACTGAATCCTTTTTCTTTCTCTTTGCAATATTTGCAAATGACAATTTTTTGCAAAGTAGATGATATTCTATAAGCATATAGATATTTTCTTGCTGCAATCAAATTTATAAATAAAAGACCAAAGGAATATATATATTTGCATTTACTCTCTACTATAAATATTTGTCATTCTTTAATAGAGCAAATAAAAATAAAGTAAGGAAACATATCTGAGCCAACTTTAAAATTTTGGAAACAAATTGAGTAGAGAACTAGTCATCCCAACCATAGACATGAACAACCAATATTACTTGTTATTTTCACCCCCCGAGCCTAAATCATTATTCCATAGGGACTAAAATTGTATAACCTTCTTTAGAAATATCAAAGTTTGATTCTTTCTCAGATTGGCCACGAGACTCAATTTTTCCTCACAAGTACTCAACAACGTCTTGCCTCCTCTATACTTGTATATAATATCTTTACTTGGTATTTTTCATGTTAGCCTCATCCCTAACCCTAGAAAATATTCTTGGCCTAACTTTTTGTTAGCTTGTTTCCTCACATCCCACACCTTTGGGAGTAGGGTTCCACTTGTCACATGGAAAATATTTACTCTGTGGGTTTTTATCCTTTTCACTCACCCATGGAATAATGATTTACTCTTTGTAACTAGATTCTCTAATCAATTTGTTTCTTATTAATAAAAAAAATTTAAAAATAAAATTTACAAAAAATATTCATCATTGTTAATGCATATGATGATATAATTTCACATAAGTCTTTTCCAATAATTTCACACATAAACCATAAAAAATTAAAATCTTTAAATGTTTGTAAACAGAGGGATATTACATTCTCTCCCCCTTGAATTGAACACCGTCCTCGATGTTCCAATCCAAGCATCTCATATCTAGAAAACGAATGGGTATTCCTTCCTCATGACTTCTTCTATTTACCAAGTAGCCTCCTTGGTACTAAAGTGCCTCCATTGCACTTTAACTTGAGCGATGACTCAGTTCCGTAACACAATTTCCTTCCTGTTGAGAATATGTAGTGGTTCCACCTGAAACTCACCTTTGGGTTCCATCTGAATCACATTCCAATTTACAATATGAGTCATATCATGTAAATACTTCTTTAATAATGAAACATGGAATACATTGTGAACTTTTAAATTGGATGGAAGTGCAAGATAATAGGTCACTGGCCCCAATCTAGCAAGCACTTGAAAGGGCCACAATACCATGGTGCCAACTTGGTACTCTTTCCCAATTTTAATGAACTATTTTTGGGTTTGAATTTAAGATAAACATGATCCCCTATATTAAATTATACATGTGTTATTTTCAGGTCTGCAAAACTCTTTTGTCTGTCCTTTGCACTTTTCAAATTTTGTTTCCATTTTTGAACAATTGTTTCCATTTCTTTGAGCATATCTGAACCTAAAATAATCACGTCAATTGGGATGTCCCAACTAACAGGAGTTCGACACTTATTTCCATACATCACCTCAAAGGGAACCATATTTAAGGAAGTCTAATAACCATTATTGTATGAAAAATCAACCAAATGAAGACACTCTCCCCACTTTGCGGGACAATCCATCGCATACATCCACAACAAGCCCTCTATAATTTGGTTAGTCCTTTCGGTCTGACCGTCAGTTTGAGGATGATATGTGGTATTAAAATTTAGCTGAGTATACAAACCACTGAACAAGGCTTTCTAGAAATTCGAAGTGAATTTCGTATCCTTGTTTGAAATTATCGTCTTGGGTAAACCATGTATCCTAAATATTTCCTTCATGAAAATTTCCGCAATGTTTATAGATTTATGAGTTGATTTCACTAGAATTAAGTGTGAAACTTTAGTGATTTTTTCTATTACTACCATTATAGAATCATTCTATTTCTTAGTTGTAGGAGATCTTGTAATAGAGTCCATACTGATTACTTCCCATTTCCACTGAGGAATGGGTTTTGGCTGCAATAATCCAATTGGGTGACGGTGCTAAGATTTAACTTGATGGCACTCAAGGAACCTAGAAATATATTCATCTACGTCAGTTTTACTTCTCGACCAAAAATACTCTTTGTTTTTCCAGGGATTTTATAGTCTTTTGGTAACATGGGTGACCTGAATAAGGTTTCTTATGTACTTCAACTAGTATTACATTCTTCAAATATGTGTTGTTTGGAACATGAATTCCAACTCTATACTGTACCAAACCATCCTCATTGCATCTGAATTTCGATTCTTCCTCAATTGATTTATTATTCTGAAAATTTTCCTGTAATTTCTTATAAATTTCATCATTTTTCGTTGTTTATTTAATTCTTTTTCTTAAATCAATTTGTATGTCACTATTGAGAATTACATTTAGTTTTATGTTGAGTGCATATACTAATTTATTTTCTTTTTCTTTAATGTGTTTTATCTCAAAATCATACTCACTTAGGAAAGCTTAACATCTTGCCTATCTTGCGTTCAAGTTTTGTTGGTAAAAAAAGTACATAAGGCTGATATTATCTGTTTTCAACAAAAATATTCTACCCAACAAGTAGTGTCACCACATATTTAAATCATGTACAATATTTGTTAATTCCATATCATGTATTTCATAATTGTTTTCACGAGGTTTTAGTTTCCATGATTCATAGGCAATTACATGATCATCTTGTAACAAGACTCCTCCTAATCCCTCTAATGAAACATCAATATAGACCACAAAATCCTTATGTGTGTATGCTATCTTTAATATAGGTTCCATTGTTAACAATTGTTTTAGCTTTTCAAATCTTTCTTGAAATTTTTGGTCCATTTAAGTCTTATTCCTTTCTTTTGTAAAGAAGTTACTAGATATGCAAGTTTAGAAAACCCCTCTATGAATCTACGGTAATATCCTGTGATACCCATGAAAGATCAGACATCCAACACATGCTTTTGCACTGGATAGTCTAGGATGGACTTGACCTTTTTCAGAGAAATTGAGATCCCTTCACTTGAAATTACATGTCCCAAGTACTGTACTTTATCCTGATAAAATTCACATCTACCGAACTTTGCATACAATTGATGTTCCCTAAGTGTCTGCAAGACCATTTTCCAGTGTTCCTTATGCTCTTTTTTGTTTTTGAATGGATCAATATAACATCTATGAATACTATTGCAAACTTGTCTAGATATTTTCTCAACACACTATTCATTAAACACATAAATTTGTAGGCGCATTTGTTAAACCAAAAGGTACCACTACAAATTCATAGTATCCATATCTAGTTCAGATTTTTTTTTTATGGATGCCCTCTTCTTTAATTATAACATGATGGTATCTTGACCAAAAATATATCTTAGAGAAAATATTATCTCCTCTGAATTGATCAAACAAGTCATCAATGCGAGGTAAAGGATACTTGTTCTTAATTGTCATCGTGTTAAGTTTCCTGTAATCAATACACAATACGAAAGTTCCATCTTTATTTTTGACAAAAAAGACTGGTGCTCCCCATGGAGACACACTAGTTTTGATATAATACTTATCCATTATCTCTTTACGTTTCATCTTAATTTTAGTCAGTTCTAGAGTACGCATTCGATAAGGAGTCTTAGACATTGTTGCAGAACCAGGTACTAAGTCTATAGTGAAATCTATGTCTCGTATAGGAGGTAATACTGAAATTTCATCCGGAAACACATCCTAGAAATATTTAAGTATTGGATCCTTGGTTAGCAAATTTTCATTTGTCTCTTCAATACTTTCAAATATGTGCACAACATAAATTTCACAGCCTTTTCTAGAATTTATTTTCAACTACAAAGTGAAGATTACCCTTACTGACACACCCCACGATATTCCTTTTATTGGTATAATTTTTCCAATTAAAATTCCTATCACAACAATTTACAACAATTATTTTTTTTCTAGCCAATCCATGCCTATGAGAAAATCATAAGATCCTAATGGTAAAATGTTTAGATCTACCTTAGTATCCACTCCATCCATATTTACTGTACAAATTTTTACCATTTCAAAAACTTTTGATTTTGTTCCCGTAGCTAACTAAACTAGCCAATATTTCTTATGTTTGGTTTTATCTAGTTTACAGTTTTCTACCACTGTAGGGGAAATATATCTTAAATTTGAACCAAGGTATATTAAAATTGATATAGGTTTTTGACTTAGAATTCCTTCTATCTCCATCATGGAGGATTTATGATCAATCTATTGATTTTCTAGGGTAGCATTGATTTTGTGAATACTTTAGGAAATATCATTAACTGTTGTTGCTTCCTAAATATTATGTACTACCTGATTTTTGTTTTTATTTAAAAGAAAATCTTAGTACATGTGAGGTTATTTACAAACCCAACATTGAACAGGTAACCTAACTATCTCTCTAACTGTCTTATTCTCCAAATTTGTAGGTTTACTGTTGTTATGAGTTGATACGCTTTGTTGTCCCATAAATTTGTTTCTCCTAACTGGTGCACTATGTGATGGTTGTCAAGGATGATTACAATATTTCTTCTTAGGATCAAACTTGTCCTTATGTTTATGATGCCAAGTTTTCGTATTTTTAGATCTTTGTTTAAATTGAGTGAAGAATAATTTAGCATGCCTTATTACTTCATCCATTGTTTTTGGATTAAATAATTCAATTTTGTATTTATATGTTTGAGGAAAACAAATCATTAACCATTGGACTTTTTCCTTCTCCTTCCTAAGGTAAGGTACATATCTCATCAAATTCACAAATTTAGTGAAAACGTCTTCAATAGACATCTGTCCCAGTTTAAGATCATGAAATTCTTTGTCCTTTTCATCATAGTATCTTTCTGTTAAATATTTTTGTTTAAAATACTTGAATATTTTCCAATTCAACTCATTGATCCTAATATTGTTGACGGTTTTTGTCTCCTGCCACCAAATGGAAACTTTTTCCATTTAGTTGGCACATAGCTAATATAGTCCTTAAATTTCCAGGATAATTGTAAATTTGAAAATATTTAATCATATTCAGAAGCCAAGCTTCTGCTCCCTCCTCAGATTCACCATCAAATTTGGGTGGTATGATTTTCTTAAACTCTTCGAGTAATTCCTCTTCATGCCATTTACGTTTCTTCATTTTATGTACAATTTTTTGCAAAGTGTTTCTATCAGAGTTATCCTCACTAGTTTGTTCATTTAATAACTATGTTTTAACATTGTTTACTTGATAGTATTTACACTTGTGTGATTCTTCATTAGAAAGTTCCTTTTTGGCATTATTGGATGTTTACCCTATTTGTTTTAGTTGTTTCATATCAAACATGTTTTTAAGAAGAGTTTCATTCAACTCTTCTTTTTCTTTACTCGATTTGAGTAACTTTTCATTATCTTCCTTTATGCTTTTCAATTCTACTTTTATACTACGCATGGTTTGCAACAGTCCTATAGAGTTATCTTGTATTTGTTCACTGTTTAGTTCCACATACATCCATGGTTCTATTGGTGTTGATGTACCCGGTTCTTCAGCCATGGTACCTTATTATTCAATTCTTATATGTGAAAAACATAGTTGACATTAGTTCTTTTGC
>ML785538.1:556165-568572 GCA_009831015.1 Picea engelmannii | reverse complement strand
AGCAAAATTTATGTTTATTTTGAGCTCATAAGGACATAGTATTTAAAACTCGCTCTGATACCATTTGTAACATCTCTTTACCAACAATTTTTTTTTTAATAATGCATTGTCAATATATACTGTACAATTATACTTAGTATTTCTATTGTAAAAATTGTGTTATTTACTTTTGCAAACAATCGTTTGACATTCTTAACTAATGGTCATGGTTTTTTCATCATAGGTTAAAGGCTCAGTGACTTCCAATATCATGATTCAATTGTAACGTCGCAAAAATTGACATCATTACATGAGTTTTCTGTCAATCACATGTATTGTATCTTACATTTTAGCTTCTCCTTAAATAATTTTATTTACATCGTCTCGCTTTGTTACACATCCTTACCTACACACATATATAGTAGACATATCATATTTCTAACATATTAGAGACCACTTTCATTTCAAGTAAATTACTTTTTACCTTCAATAAATCTCCCTAAACACGAGGGTTAAATGCTTATTTATAAACTATTAGATAAATCCCATATAAAGTTTTTATATTCATAAGGGATATTATGCTAAGTACTTCCCTAATTCACAACACATATATCATTTGAAATAATTATTATTTATTGTTACAGTGGTAAGCATACATATATATAAATGTATATAGGACGAGTTCCATAGTTGGTAATTTTTATAGAGTTGAAAACTTGCTAACATAGAGCTTCATATCCTCATGATCTCCAACACAATTCATACTTACAGTTGGTATTAAGTGAGATTATCCATCCATCATGTTGTAGTTATGAACTTGGTAAAAACAAATACTTAATTAATGGTTAATCGCCTATTATCTCAGGTTTAAACACATTGTTCCCCACTAAAAAAAGATTAGAATGGCCACGTATTGGTGCCATTTAGAGCACTGACAATCCTTGTTCCTTAAATAGTACTTCCATTCTTTAATTTGAAATGACATCCACGTTTTCAAACATGTTCATTGTTTAAATGAGGTGAATGTTGATACGAGAAGCATTACCCTCGGCTCTGTAAGATTTACACTTGCTAACAACAATTACCGGTGATAAAAAGGTGCATTATTTACCTCTGGTTAACATAGATGATATAGAGTACCTCTAATAATTTTGTTTTGAATTTATTTACCTCATAACTGATTACTTGATGTTTTTGCACATTGGTTGACAAGTCTTTGGGTTTGTCGTTTCACCCCAAAACTGCATACTTAGTCTCCTTCAAGCCCGATCCAGATGGATGTTGGTGGCCTCCAACCTATTCCAACTTTCTCATTCTGGCAGTTTTCCAGTTTGGCAGTTTTTTCCCTAGTTTTCGGGTCCCTCACTTGTGGGGCCATTTTGAGGCCCTAAACAACGTTTTTTAGGGCTCGCCACAACTAGACCGACCTTTGATAGATAACAACAAAATGTTTAGTCCTAGGATAGGAATTTCCAATGGGCTATCGTGCACCTAAAAAAATATTGTATGTAAAAGTTACGACCCCGAGAAGTTGATGTACTAACTTACCCAAACAGGGCTCACATGACTTTTGGCGCTTCATCTCCTAGGGTTAGGTTTTATGGATGCCTAGGGTTTTGACATTCCTGTTTATTGTAAAAAGGCCTTCAGAGCATCATTTTAATGATATTCTTGTGAATGAGCGCAACCGTCGCATCTCTTCTCAGAGATAATCCTCCACCATTCTAGCAAAATTATTTCCGCTGCATTTTACAGTTTCAATTTATTTCCTTATTGAATAGAAACTAGTTTTACTATATATCTGTTATTCTTTGTTAAGCCTCTTTTGATAATAATATGTATTCATTTAATTATACAAATATATTCAGGATCAATGGTATCATATCGGTTTTCTCCTTGTCGTTCTTAATGCATGTCCCCAATGAGGTCAGGGTACAAAGAATTAGGTCTCGAGCTTATTTCTCTTTAGGACAAAATATCTCTCACGCCCAAACGACCTCTCATGGCAGAAGAAAATAAAGATGATGGGACATGATATCCCTTCAAAATGTTGCTCGAGGAAGCCCTCATGCAACAAAGGAATGAGATGATGGATATTTTTGTGCAAATCCTTCAGCGACTACCAACAGGCGACACATCTTCCTCAAATAGAGGTGCTTCTCCCTTCAAGGTACAAATCAAATTTGATATTCCTATATTTGAAGGTGAGATAGATGTATATGCGGTAGACAAATGGTTGAATCTGCTAGAAGGGTATATCTCTATCCATAACTTCTCAAATAGAGAAAATATTACTTTTGCAATCCTGAAAGTCGTCCCCCATGTCAGATATTGGTGGGAATCTTTTTGTGAGAAAAAGGAAATAGAGGAACCCTCATTATTTATAGTCGTAGTCACATGGGAGTCCTTCAGGGATGCTATTAAGGAACAATACAACCCTGTTGGAAGTTATGATGACCTGTACACAAAATGGACCATGCTGTGGCAGGAGAGAGACCAAGCAGTGCCTAAGTTCACAAATATATTTCATAACTTATGCACCAATATGGGTATCAAATATTCTGAGCGACATCTGGTGCTCAAGTATCGTGACGGTTTGCATAGATAAATCCAGGCCAAAATGGAGTTTCTGGACATCTCATCCTTGGGCGTGACCTACTGATATGCTGTCAAAATCGAGAAGAAGCTCAAACAAAAGACGCGGGAATTTGGGCCTATGAACCCCTCACAACAAAAGCTAGGAAAGGGCGGCCCCAACCTGCAGAACAAAGGAAAGAGAAAATACGGAAAACCTCAGGACAACTAGTCAAACCTGCAAGAAAAGAAGGACACCAGAAAGACAAAGAAAGATACCAGGAAGTGGTGCGACTTCCATAAGAGCTCCTGGAATAACATTGTTGATTGTCACTCGAAGCAGTCGCCGGTGGCTGAGGTGAAAGCCTCTGAATCATATGCGGGTTCCGACTCTGAGTCAGAACCAGAAAGGGGGAGAAAGATCATAGACGCAGAACCCAGTGATACCATTGCTACCACCAAGCTCCAGCCCGATGAACGAGACGAGAGAAAGGAAGGCGATCGCCTTTTTCATTAACAGATGTGGGTGAAGGGTACCCCACTGCACTTCATCATTGATAGCGGTAGCTAGAAGAACATCATCTTAGTATATGTTTTCAAGAGACTCTCCTTGCCGACAATGCCGCACCTGCAACCCTACACCATTGGATGGCTTCGCCAAGAAAGTGACATCCGCGTCGGCCAACAATGCCACATGTCACACGACATCAAACCCTTCAAAGATGAGGTATTGTGTGATGTTTCCCCTCTAGAAGTTTGTAATGTTCTTTTGGGCCAACCATATTTATGGAAACTTCATGATGTATATGAGTCTAGGCCTTGCAGTGCTATTATTTATTTGAACAAGATATTGTACAGGATACCCGAGGCAGTCCCACCTAGTGCTATTTACTTTCTCTCTGCGAAGCATTGCAGAAAGGTCATCCCTTAGACATGGAAGTTTGTATTCTTTGTGATTCTCTCTCAGAATGAGAGAAAGATCACATCCACATCCAAGGTCTTTGCGACCGACCTCTCCACACAACAGAAGCAAGTGGATAAAGTCGTGGAAGAATACTCATATATCTTATCCTCACCTACCGAGGTACCTCTGCACTGTCAGATTAAGCACCCCATCGATCTGATCCCCGATGCACCCTTTTCCAATGGGCCAGTCTACCACCTCTTTGTTAGAGAATGAAGAGATCAAGTGACAGATATATGAACTGCTCCACAAGGGGTACATTCATCCCAACTCATCACCTTGTGGGAGCCCAATCGTGATGGTACAGAAGAAAGATGGAACCTGGTGACTTTGCATTGATTTCTAGGCCATGAATAAAATCACAGTAAGAAACTAGTACCCGATTCCACGAATTGACAACCTCCTTTATCAACTCACATGGGACAAATACTTTAGTAATATTGATCTGAAGTCTGGCTACCACTAGGTCCCGATAGAACATACAGATGTATGGAAGACTTCCTTCAAGTCAAAGGAAGGTATTTTTGAATGGTTGGTCATGCCCTTTGGTTTGACAAATGATCCAACCACTTTCATGAGGATGATGGATGATATCCTGCGACCATTCACCAATACTTTTGTAGTGGTGTATCTGGATGACATCCTCATTTACAACAAGACTTTGGAAGAACAGTTGCATCATATTCAACAGGTTCTGCACACCCTGCGGCAGCACCGACTCTACACCAACTTGGAAAAATGATCCTTCAGCATGGACAAGATTGATTACCTGGGCTACATCGTTTATCAGCATGGAGTACATGTGTATCTAGCCAAAATCAAAGTCATCCATGACTGGCCAGCCCTAACCACACTCACTAAGCTTCAGAGCTTCTTGGGCCTTGCCAATTTCTACTACAGGTTCGTGTTGGGATTCTCCCATATTGCATGGGCCTTCAACCAAGTAACCAGGGGTGGTGGTAAGGAAAAAATTGTGTGGGACTGATCCCAACAATAAGCGTTCGATGATTTGAAGAAGTGCTTTTTCTTAGCCCCAATACTTTCACTACTAGACCTGCACCAACCCTTTGAGATCGAGACATATGCTTCATACTATGATGTGGGCACCGTTCTCACTCAGCATGGCCACCCCATGGCCTATCATAGTGATACACTATCAAATGCTATCCGTAAGTACCCTACTTACGACAAATAAATGTACTCCATTGTGCAAGCCTTCTGCTAGTGGAGACATTACATTCTTGGGAAGGAGACAATCATCCACACTGATCATAAGCCACTACAGTTCATGTAGACACAAGGAAAATTGTAGAATGATCGCCATCATAAGTGGTCCACGTACTTGCAACAATTCCACCTCAACATCAAGTATAAAACATGAAGCACCAACCATGTCATTGATTGCCTCGGAAGACCTCTAGTCGCGACACTCACCATGGTGCTAGACTCTTGCATCCATGAGACCTATGGATGTCCCCAACTCTATGAGACAGACCCGGACTTCACCACCACCTACCAAATGTTGAGCGCAAATGCAATTGTCACTAATTTCCATATTTAAGACGGGTTGTTGCACCGTCTGGGCCATATCTGTGTTCCATCAAGCGAGCGAGCGAAGATTGTATGGGAATCCCACTACAGTTGGGTGCAAGGACACTTTGGAATCGAAAAGATAGTGGCAATGTTGTAGAAACATTTCTACTGACCGAAAATTTAACAGGAGGTCAACAAGTATACCAGGTCCTGCATTTCCTGCGTGATTGCCAAACCGACCACTAAGAAATAAGGCCTATACACCCCTCTGCCTACTCCTGTTCAACATAGATACAACTGATCCCTGCATAGCTCAACTGACCATAGCCCCTTTCAGGTGGGGTTGAGATTCCAACCATTGGGTACCATAGATGTTTCACTACCCCTTGCGGTCACCTCGACCGACTCATCTCCTGCTCCAACTGAAGTTGACAAAGCCACCCAGTTCATTGAGCAGATCCAACACATCCACCAATAGGTTCAGGATATCCTACAAAAGTCCAATGACAAGTACAAGCAACGCCATGATCAACACTGGCTGCCACATAAGTTTCTGGTGGGCGACAAAGTTTGGTTGCACTTGCAGAAAAAGAACCTTATAGGACCCCATTGGAAACTTTGCCCACTCTATTATGGGTCGTACACCATAACCAAGGTTGTGGGTGATAGTGCTTTTGAGCTCAACATTCCTCCTTTCCTTGGCTTGCACCCAATGTTCAACGTGGATATCCTTCGACCATATTTCCCACCATTATTGGACACCTCAGAGATAGAAGAACAATTGACACCAACAATGCTCAACCCCGACTGCATACAACATGTATACAATGATCAAATTGCAGAAAAACATATCAGGTTCACTCGCCAACAAAGGATCCAACTTTATCGAGTTGTCAAAGCAGGGAAGCTCCTGCACCAAGGCAAGTGGCTCACCCGGGGCCAAATTTAGTAGAAATTTCCTCATCTAATGGGGGAACTCAATGAAATGGAGACCATTGCTTCCTAAGGGGGGAAAATTGATCCAGATGGATTTCGGTGGCCTCCCACCTATTCCAACTGGCTAATTTTGATAGTTTTCCAGTTTGACAGTTTTTTCCCTAGTTTTTGGGTCCTTGACTTGCGACATCGTTTTGAGGCCCTAAACAACATTTTTTAGGGCTTGCCATAGTGAAAATGATCTTTCATAGATAGCAATAAAATATGTATTCCTTGGATAGACCTTTCCAACGGGCTATCGTGTGCCTAAAATGGATATTGTATGCAAAAGTTACAACCCCAGGAAGTTGATGTACTAACTTACCCAAAAAGAGCCCACATGACTTTTGGCGCTTCATCTCCTAGGGTTAGGGTTTTTGGATGTATAGGGTTTTCGACATTCCTTTTTATTGTAAAAAGGTCTTTAGAGCCTCATTGTAATAATCTTCTTGTGAATGAGCACAACCGTCACATCTCTTCTCAAAGATAAGCCGCCACCATTCTAACAATCTTGTTTCCGCTGCATTTTAACATCTTTTGATAAAAATCTTTCGTTCTGCAAATATATTCTGAATCAGAGCCTCAATGTACAATATGAAAAATGATTTTCACATAAGGCTAGTAACTAGGGTCTTAACCTTATATTTTGTCTCCACGTAGTTATCAAAAAATTGATATGAATTAGTTTATAGTGAATAATTATACTTGGTTTTACTTAGCTAAATAGATAATCCCTATGTTCGTGGGTTATGCACAATACCTCATTGCGTACAATTATTTTAAACCCCAGTTGGTTCAATGAGTAATCAAACAATAGGGTAAGGAACACATATCTTTACTTTTGAAATTCCTTAAGTTTCATTCACGGTTAAAAATATCATGATTCTTAATAAGGATTTGATCAAAATTTTACAGTGGAACGATTACATTCATGCCCGATTTCTCTTATATAATGATTGAACTCATTTTCGTAATACTTTTATAGAGATGCTATGTCCTTAGATGAAGATGGTTTGTCCAACAACATATTCAAAAGTAGTTTCACATTCTAGGTAAAGAACAACTTCATTCTTTGTTTGTATTTTAGTTTTTCTAATGCATGCACTATACCTTCTTTATATTTTATCTATTAAATTGTTGTTTATGGGTTTGGGAAGGTTTGGTTGAAAACCATTGAATCCAAACTCCAAAGGCCGACGATACCAAGTCCACGTGGCTTCCCTGTAATTTATCATGAGATAACATCGTTCCAACATTGGGAGCATGGATGTTCAGTTTCGAACTACAAAGTTTAAGTAACT
This sequence comes from Picea engelmannii, assembly GCA_009831015.1. NCBI lineage: Eukaryota > Viridiplantae > Streptophyta > Pinopsida > Pinales > Pinaceae > Picea > Picea engelmannii. Next base: position 561,246 of record ML785538.1, on the reverse strand, counting down.
CATGTACTTTCTTTCGAAAACATATATAGACTCACTGTGTCTAAACTTGTTTGTTTGATGAAAGTATCGACCGATTTGATGTGACCTGGTTATTATGATACTTTGTTTATAATCCAATTCCTTTTTATTATTTGAATTTCTAGTGTCGCAAGGTTTGTATAGATCTTAGAGATGGGTTTAGGATTACACTACTTATAAATAAATTTCATAAATATTTTGTTACTATTATCATATGCCAAGACTACTTGGTCATTGGCTCCAGGATTGCATTAGAAATGAAAACCCTAATGTTTTTTAAACTATATAATTTCTTTATATATATATATATATATATATATATATATATATATATAAATAATAATAATAATAATAATAATAATAATAATAATAATAATAATCATCCTCCTTGGCATTCTTGGTGCTCTGTTCACTATGTAAAGATAAATATTTGAAAAGCTTCTTTGCATTTTTTTTTGATATTTATGTATTTTTTCTCTACAACTTTTATACAATAGCTCTTTATACATATCAAAATAGAATTCTGGTTAGAAACTCTATTCTTTTAGTTATTGTATATAACAATTTGTATTTGAATACCTTTATCATTTACTGTGTAACTAAATATATTTAAACCCAAGAAGCGTTCTTCTCTATATTTTTACAATTAATTTATGAAACAAAACCCTTACTTAAAGAAATGTATCACATAAATAAAAGTCTACTATATTTCAAACGAGTGTAAAATGGATTCTTTATATTCATCTATACAGTAATTAATGTAATACTAATTTTATGTGCATATCAAATTTTAGACTATCAAATAAATTCATTTTCTTTCTCTTTGTAATATTTGCAAATGGAAATTTATAAATTCATTTTCTTTCTCTTTGTAATATTTGCAAATGGAAATTTCTTTCAAAGTATATATATATATATATATATATATATATATATATATCCTTGATGCAATCAAATTTATAAATAAAAGAACACAAAAATATGTTGGAATATTTACCAATATTGAGAAGGGGTGACTCAGTATTAGCACTTTTTACTACTTTTAAAAAGAACATATAATCATCAATTTACCAACAATTTATCACTTTATGATTTTATTCAAGATGCATAACATATAACCACAGATACATAATACACAAGAATTTTATGTGGAAACCCAAATGGGAGAAAAACATGTAATGATTTCTTATATATCAGAATATTACATTCATAGGAAGCACCAAATTTCAAAATTCTCTAACACCACTAGAAGGAGGAACCAACCCCTGTTTACAGGCTCCAACTTGAAGGAATCTACCACTCCCTATATTCTCTAGCTCCAATTGGAAGGAGGCTCTAACCCCCTAGTTTACAGGATCTGACCTTAAGGAAGCTCAAACTCTCTCATTTACCAACACTAAATATAAGGAGGATACAACCACATTTTTTATAGGCTCCAACATGAAGGAATCTATGAGTCCCCGTATTCTCCAACACCAATTGGAAGGGGGTTACAACCCCCTTTCCTTGCCCCTTCCTTCCTCCCTGAAATATAAATGCAGACTCAACCTATCATCACCACTATCACTGTCACTAATATCGATACATCATCATCAACCTGTCACTGATACTCATACATCATCATAATCAAAACTGGATACACAATAATTGATACATCATTATCATGAAAAACTAGATCCACCACTACTGATATGTCATCATCAAAACTGGATACATCATAACTTATACATCAACATCATCAAAACTAGATCCACCAAAACTTATACATCAACATCATAAAATTAGGTCCACTTAGAAACTGGGTCCACATAAGGATCCTAGGTCCACATATAAACCCCAACATCACTTCTTAAATTTATCTCGAACACCTGTTTGGGACTAGTTTTTGGATTAGTCACTAACCCTAACTTTCAACAAGTATAAATCCACACCTGTAATGAATAAATGTCTAAAACTTATATCCAACCTTTTTCAATATCTTATCTAAAATTCCTCTAAGTTTCACTACTTTATTTTTCACTGTAAAGGAGATATAGCGAAAATGGAAGACCTTCCTGAATTTTGACCTATTCTATAGAGTGAACTTGTAAAAAATGCCACACACTCAATATTTTATTTGTGATTCTAAATTTCACACACAATATACTATGGACTATAATATTTCCAATTCAATTGGTCTCACATAATTTGGATCCTCTATTAATAAGTTATCATTGTTTTACCTGAAACACCTGTTTGAGACTAGTTACATGACTAGTAAAAAACCCTATCTTCCACAAAGTGTATCTCCAATGTACAATGACCCAAAATATGAAATTCATACCACAGTTACCTTGATATGTCTTCTCAACAAAATTGTTTTTTTTTTCTATTTGAATCATTCTAGAAAAAACATTATAGCGAAAAATGGTAAGATGACCTTTAAAAAACATACCTTATAACACATCATCACAATACTTCGTTTTCCCTTTGAATTTCTCCCTTTTTCACTTCATCTTCCCTTTGAAATTCACTTCCAAGATTGTGCTAAGAGGTCACAAGATTGAATGATGAAAATGAGAGGTTCTTAATGTATATTTATACTTTTTCAAGCACCTTCTTTACTTGAACTTGAGCCGACTTGTAACTTCATTCTTGCAACAATTTTTTCTCCTTTACTTGACTTTAGGGCCAAATTATAACTTCTTGACCTTAGATCTGGGGCTTCTTGACTATACTTCGGGTATTCATCTTTAAGAGGGAATAACTCCTCAACCATGAGGAACCACATGGTGTGCCACCTACCATTGGAGACAACTTGACTAGGAATATCAATCAATGGAGTTTTTGCATTCATTTTTTACGAAGCCCTCCTAACCCACAGGTCGGAAGTCCACGTACACAAGATCTTTCCTCTTCCACCGACCTGAAGAGCTCTCAACAATTTCTCTTTTATTTCCCTTTCGAGAAATCTACACCCACAGATAACCTTTGAGAAATTCCCCCCCTTTTTACTTCGGGAGATCGGACTTCGCGATTTAGCAAATCCGATGGTCAAGCGCCCTGTCTCTCAAATCTCCGAAACCCGAATTTATGACGCTTGGCCTTTTCTCTCTCCATTTCACCTTTCTCCTTATTGTGATTTCGGGAGTCGCAATGTCATGCAACTCATCCCCTCGACCTCCGAAATCCCGATTCTCTATTTGCCGAAACTCCGATGTTCGGTCACTAAAAGAAATTGACGGTTGTGATTCCCCGCTCGATCCAATGGTCAACGCATTTTCGTGTATTGGGAGTTCGAGACTCTCGATGCCAAAAAACTCATGCCAACACAAACTCCGAATTTATGAATCCCAATATCTATTTCGGATTTTTGACTTTCACGAGTTGCGATGTCATACAACTCTACTCCATGAACCCCGAAATCCCGATTGACTTTCCTATCGAGATTTTCCCCAAACTCTTGGATTTCCGCCACGCATCCTCCTATGATGGACGGTCCTCAATCGTTTCGTGATTTCATGAAATCAAATGCTCGAGACATCTCATCTTCAGGATTCGCAAAATGCCGAATCCTGATATGCCGATGGACTCTCCCCTTTCGGGATTTTTTTCCAAAAGTCTAGATTTCTGCCACACATCCCTTCAAGATGGATGGTCCACATCCATTTCACGATTTCAATAAATCAAATGCCAAAATGTCTTGACATCTTTTCCCTTTGATCCCTGAAGTTCCGAACTCCGAAATGCTGATGGCTCCCGATCTCTGCCACGTGTCCCAACCGATGGACGACTCAGATCTGTTTCGAGGTTTTCACCATGGAGATTCCTGATCTCCTGTCCTCAGGACTTCCGATATACTGATTTCTGAAGTCCTGATATCCCGACGCCTTTCGAGACTTTCGCTCTGCTTGCGAGGATTTAAACCCCGTGCAATTCCTGTCAGATCCCATAGCTGACGGACATCTGAGTGAGGTCCAACGGTTCACAATCTCATGATCTTGAACCTTTGGAATAAATCGTAACCCCCTTGCTTCTCTGTCAGATCGGATGGCTGGCAGGACTTCGCAAATTCTCTACGGAGAATTTTGACCGTCTGCCTCTTCCCTTGAGAACTTCCACGAAATTTAAATAAAATATTTCTCTGCGTGGAACTTGTCCTCCTGCAGCACGATGTCACTGCACCTCCTCTCAATTCTTCAAGGCACTTAGCCTCTTACTTCCCTTCGACAACTTCGAAGGTTCGAACCCTTCTGAGGTTTTCCACGACTTCAAGTTTTTCAGAAAAAATCCTGCTGACGCTCCTTGCGGTAGACCTTCGAACACTTTCAAGTGTTGAACTCCCTACGACTCTGCGCACTCCCTGCAACAACAGCCTCTCAACAATTCATTCAGGTTACAAACCCCTGAACCTTCACTCGGCCTGCGCACACTTTGCACGGCTCCTGTGCCTAACTTAACCTTTGAGGAAATGAGAAAAAAGCTGTAGTGTACCCATTCACTACTCGGATTTTACCAAACCTCTCGGTTACCGTTCTGTACCTGGAATCTACAGAACTCATACTGGGTTTTACCAACCAAATGCATTTAACACAATTAAACACACTTAATTCGCAGAGTAAAATATATAAGTTACTGTTACCATTAACAAACCATAACATGCAACAATAATTCATTTACACAGCGGAAAACATGATACATGAACAACACAGTCATGCCAAATGTGTTAAACATAACTCAGAATACTTATCTTTTATCAGCTGGAGAAATAACCAACCAAGAGCAGGCCTTCCACGAACCTCCCAGCCTTAGGCCACACTGTTCATCAGCTCAACAGTAGGTCACCCCCGAGATGGGACCGAGCTCCACCCCAAGGCATTGATCCTAGGCTAGGCTGAGGTTACGGGAAGATAACACATTCACATTCACCAGGAAGAAGCTCTCTGTTGAGTCCATTTTTGTGCTTCCACAAACCATCCTTTTTCCTCTTTATTTGCCATTTTCCTTCACTTTATCCCATATTTCTCATAAAATAGCCTATCCAAGGTATATTTGTCATCTTTTAACTTCAGAATTGAATTTTC
>ML785538.1:507518-556065 GCA_009831015.1 Picea engelmannii | reverse complement strand
CGTTCATACTCATCAATGGTCATACTGCCTAACTTGAGTTCGAAGAACTCCTTCATCTTTCTGTCATAATATCTTTTAGTCAAGTATTTCTTCTCGAAATACCTCTTAAACTCCTTCCACGTGACCTCTTTCTCTCTGATGTGATGCACTTGCACAAACTGATCCCACCACATGGACGCTTTTCCTTTCAGCTGGTACATTGCAATTCTTCCCTCTGCATGAGACGAATAATTCTGTAGATGAAAATATTTCTTCATGCCAAGCAACCATGTCTCAACATCTTCCTCCTTCTTATGCTCCCCATCAAATGTTGGAGGTTTAATTTTATTCATTTATCCTTTCAATTCCTCCCTTCCAGATTTTTGTTGTTTTCTGGTAGGTGATGGGCTTGAAATGCTATGTGTCTTACTGCCAGAATGTTTTTGGGAGTGACTATGATATCAGCTACCACTCCTCGACCTGCTTCTTTCCCCATGAGTTCTGCGACTCTCCGTCGTACTTGAGTCTCTTCCTTTCTCAAGTTTCTTCTCTATTCTTTCCAGACTCTGCATGAATCTTAAGTTTAATTTCCCTTGCCGATCTCTGACTTTCATGAGCTTTCAGCTATCAGCTTGGTGTTCCTTGGCCTCTCTTTGTAACCCTTCAATGATTTTCATCATATGTCCTTCCTTATCCATATCTTTTCCATGCCCATTAGAGTGAGATCCTTCGACTCCCTGGTTAACATCCTTTCCTTCTTGTTCATCTTCCATTTCAGGGATAATTGGCATTCTTCCCCACTCCATACTTGGCGTTGATTAACTTGGAGTTTTGGCCTCTGTTGAACTCTGCACACGTACTGTGCAATTGAATTCGAATTTTTTCAGACCATTAGACTTTATGAACAATCCACAACATTCATAATTAATACGAACAAGAACGAAAGATATTTCAACTTCACAAGTTTTCTATGCTCTGTCTGGCTCTGTGTTTTTCAAGTGTCTGAAACTTCAATTTCAGTTATTTCGGGACTTCCAGTTTCGGAGTTTCGCAACTCCTGATGTCGAGGTTTACTATCCTCTCGGATTCCCGATCTCCGATAAGCCCTTTTTACGAGCTGGCCCTCCTGAGCCTAGCTCTTGAAGCATATGACCATGCGCCAAGACCGTGGCCATTTTCCTCTCGTGTCTACTCCTATCGGAGTTTCAGCCCTTGCGCTGCCAACAGACGCATGTCCTCGCAACTCCCGATTCTTCGATATGCCATAGTCCTCCAAGCTCAGCCCTGGCCTATGTGATCGTTGACTCGTGACCCTGGTCTTATCCCTTATCAGGGTTCGGGGTTTCGCAAATATGAATGCACCAAAATGCTTGACAGCGGAAATCCCGATTTCCCAATTTCCGATGGACTCCATCCGTGCTAGCCCTTCGGGCTAGAGCCTCACCATACAACCACACTATATGACCTTAATCAAACCACTCATCAGGGTTTTGGCGATTTCAATATCATGCTCATACGCTCACGGGATCTCCGATGGGTCCTAGTCGTTGACTTGTCAACAATCCTTTCTCCTGTTGCTATAAATCTGCCACCTGTCCTCCTGACCGTCGGTGTGGCCCCACGCACCTAAGCCTTATCGGGAAATCGTGTATCGCGATTTTCCCATGCACGAAACCTTTGCCTCCGGAATCTCCGATTTCTCGATTCCCGATTTCTCAAATCTCGATTTCCGATGAATGACTTTTCTATCGGGACTTTCCCGATGAACCTCAATCACCGATGGATTACTCCTTGTCAGGACTATCCCCGATGGTGCAGATATCTACCACGTGTCCACTAATATAAACAGTCTGGATCTTGTCGCAAATTCGCGGATCGCGATTTCATGTGACAAGATTTCTACGTGCTCGAGAAATCCGATTCTCCGAATTCCGACTCTGCAGAATCTCTTGACCTGTGTCCACCCGAGCTTCACGACTATGATCTCCCCTCGAGATTTCGAGAATCACAAGGTATCGATTCTCTTGACTTCTAAAAATTCTGACGCCTCCTTGGGACTTCTCCTCTACCCATGAGGATTTAAATCCTGCGCAACTTCCGTCAACTCGGATGGTTGGCGGTTAATCCCACAAGGATCTCACGACTCACAATCCTCCCGAGTTTAAACTCTTGTGCAGTATCAAAAGGTTTTTAGACCTCGTGCACGTTCTCTAGATCTGGCGGTTGCAAGGGTTCGCTTTCCCTCCCGAACAGATCCGACGGTTCTAACACCCTTGGTGTAGAAACCTGTCTCCCTGTGGTCATAGACCACACCGGCTGCGTTTTTCGCCACACCACTAAACTCCTGGCTTGTAAATGCGGTCAAGCAACAACTTGACACACTGGAGCAACCAATGTCCGAAATTGGCCATTCCAGGCCCAATTTCTCTTCACATTTTTAGTCCAAAGACCGCTCTACTGGCCCATTTAGGCTCAGTGTCGAAACCTTGGCTCTGATACCAATTTGTAGTGTACCCATTCACTACCCAGATTTTACCAAACCTCTCGGTTACCGTTCTGTACATGGAATCTACAGAACTCATACTGGGTTTTACCAACCAAATGCATTTAACACAATTAAACACACTTAATTCGCAGAGTAAAATATATAAGTTACTGTTACCATTAANAAACCATAGCATGCAACAGTAATTCATTTACACAGCGGAAAACATGATACATGAACAACACAGTCATGCCAAATGTGTTAAACATAACTCAGAATACTTATCTTTTATCAGCTGGAGAAATCACCAACCAAGAGCAGGCCTTCCATGAACCTCCCAGCCTTAGACCACACTGTTCATCAGCTCAATAGTAGGTCACCCCCGAGCTGGGACCGAGCTCCACCCCAAGGCATGAATCCTAGGCTAGGATGAGGTTACGAGAAGATAACACATTCACATTCACCAGGAATAAGCTCTCCTAGGAATCTCCCATGCTCACTGCACACAGACCCTCATTCCCCACATGCCTGCTCCACCCCAGGGGAGTGCACCTTCTCTGTAATCTAGACAGTCCTTCGGCTGCCAGTCCCCCTTACCTTGGGTTACAGGAACAGACCGGACCAGAAGTCTCTGGGCTCTATGGCAGCTACAGGGATTTCTCCCAGGAGTTCTCTTCTCCCTATGCGCACTCTCTCACCTGGAGGAGTCACTCACAGGCCAACAAGCCTTACGCAGTCCAGTACTGCGTGGTCACAACAATCCACAGGAGACACCGAAAAATGCTTCCAACAAATGGCTCGGCGATCACAGGATGATCTCACGGTGACGTTTTCGGAGCGGGCTTCACGCATAGGCTAGCTTAGTTTTCCCTGAACCACCAGGGGTTCTTCCACTCGATCCCAACACAGGAAATTCTGGTTCAGGGACTGCGCTCTCGGGGTTGTCTGGAACGGTGCAACTCATAGCTCTAGACAAAGTCAACACGATTTTCCTCTGGAAAAACCAATTAACGGGTTCCGAGATGAATCATGATATCCGGCAGAGGTTGTACTGGTTCCGTGCTCAGAGGTTTGGTTCAGAATGGAGGAGCATCCCCACGCACAGTTCAGTTCAAGGTTTATATTTTCATGCACCAGGGATGACACTTGTCACCCTGGGAACTGCATGCATACCACAACGTGCATCCCCTTTGCACGTTCCCTCCTTTGCCAGGAACTTCGGATAAACATAAATGCACATGTCTCTTTATGAAATAATATAAAAATATTATTTCCCAGGCTTAAGCCCCCTGGCTTGGCACTCAGCCCTTTTCCCACCTTTTAGCCCCTAGTTCCTTGCCCATTCTGTGGATGCTCAGTCCCCCATCACTCATTCATCGTGGTTGGTCTGCTCTGGCGGTATTTATATTTTATTAATTGACTTGCATACTTACAAGTACATCAACAGGCTCCTGGCCTTCAACACTTAGGCTCCCTGGCCTAACAAAACACATAAGCCTACAACTTATACAAAACTTGGCTCACCAGCCTATAGAACATATTTAAAATTGTTTGCATATAACATGATCTGTAATGGGGCTCGGCCTTGGGGACACTACAAAAGCTGTCCTATCTGAGCTTTCAGAGACAAACCTCCGAACCCTTTGTCAATGCACTCCTTGTGGACAATTCAACTGTACTCCTTGCAGGAACTCTCGCTCAGACAGAGAAACAATTGAAACTCATTTCCTAACTCTTTCTCTCTCATACTTCAAACATAATCCTGAAATCATTCATACACAACATAGAAAGCAAATGTATAACATAAAGAGTCAAACTATGAACATACCGTTCAACATACACATACAAGAAACAAATACAACGCCATGAATCTAAATTAAGACTTCTTCTATTAACTCAAATCTCTGTACATGGGTGTTTTTCAAACACAGTTTCTCTGTTCCAGCTCTATATGCTCTTCTCTTGGTAATGTTCTTCACTATCATACAATAATACAATGAGGGTGTCTATATCCCGTTTCCCTCTTTCATTCTAAATTGTCTAATCTATGCATTAAATTTTATCTACTTGCATTAACTATCATAAATGCCTTCTACCTACTAAGGACGAGAGTAGATCGCTCAAAGTCCTTTTACATTATACAAGTGTGCCTCTGTTTAATGATCTCATTGTCATTACATAACATTTTCAAAATTTGCACTGGGTGCTTTTCCAGCTGTCTTTTATCTCCGCGCTGGCTCGCTTGAGATGCTCCTGCATAATACTCCCTCGCTTGAAAATTTTCATGGGCTCCTGTCCATGAGCTCGCGCATGGTCTGTCCATGCCTCTAGATTTCTGCTTCATTCTCCCAGCTGGCATCTTCAATTGGGTGGTCCTTCCATTTGACCAAATACTCAAAGTATTTCTTTCGCCTGGTCTTTTTGCTCACTCTTTTGTCCAGTATGCGCTTCATCTGCGACCCTTCTGCAACTGGCATCTACTTAGTCCACTGGACCTCTGACTGTTCATTTCCTGTCCCTGTTTCCTCATATTTATATGGGTACAAATATGAGATATTGAATATTGGAGAAATTCCGATCCCATCGGGTAATTCAATCTCGTAAGCATTCACCCCAAATTTCTTCAAGACCTTACAAGGTCCGATTTTCTTCATTTTTGGTTTATTATATGTTCCTCTCGGGAACCTTCCCTTTGTCAAATGTGCGAGGATCAAATCACCAAATTCAAATTGAAGCTGTCTTCTATGATGATCTTCTCTCCGCTTATATTCCTGGCTCAAACTCTACAATCGTTCCTTCACCTGGCTGTAAAGTTCCTTCATCGCCTCTGCGAAATCTTCTACACTAGCGCTCCTAGTCACAGTCTGTTCTAAACCTCTCAATTCATAAATTCCTCTTGACTGCATGCCATAGACGATCTGAAACGGACTCCGTCCCGTGCTTCTATTGATTGAGTCATTATAAGAAAACTCTGCCTATGGTAATATGTTATCCCACTGGCTGTGGTGTTCTGTCACCAAGCTTCTCAGTAAGTCTCCCAGACTCCTATTCACCGCTTCTGTTTGTCCATCTGTCTGAGGATGATAAGCTGAACTAAACGAAAATTTTGTTCCTAGCTTCTTCCATAAGGTTCTCCAGAAGTGTCCTACGAATTTAGTGTCTCGATCCGAAACTATGCTTCTTGGTAAGCCATGAAGTAGAATGACTACTTTGAAAAACAGATTCGCAATGTGAGTTGCGTCACTGGTCTTTTGACACGGTATGAAGTGTGCCATCTTGAAAAATCTATCCACCACCACAAAGATTGAGTCAAACCCTCTTTGTGTTCTCGACAGTCCCAATATGAAGTCCATGTTGACTACATCCCACGACCTCTCAGGTATGGGTAATGGTTGATAAAATCTTGCATTCTGCCTCTTGCCTTTTGAATGCTAGCAAATTCTGCATTTGTCCATAAATCTCTTGACGTCTGCTCGCATTCCCGGCCAGAAATATGACTCATTCAATTTTGCGAACATCTTTTCGTGACCGAAATGTCCGGCCAATCCTCCACTGTGTTTCTCCTTCAGTAAATTCTCTCTCATGGAGCATTTTGGAATACAAAGTTGATTACCTTTAAACAATAACCCTTCCTAGCTCATGTATTCTTCCCACTGGCTTCTGTCTCCAAGAATTGGATTCTCAGCTGCTTCATACGCCTCCTTAAAATATGGATCATCTCTGTACATGTCTCTTAGATCATCAAAACCCAATGTTTTGACTCTGAACTCCTGCAATAGAAAACATTTCCTGCTCAAAGCATCAACAACCTTGTTAGAAATTCCAAAAATATGCTTAGTTACAAAAGTAAAGTTCTGCATGTATTCAACCCATTTTACATGTCTTTGATTCAACTTTTCTTGTTGAGTCACAAACTGCAATGCATGATTGTCACTGTATAAGACAAAATCCTTCGAGATCAAGTAATGTCTCCATTTCTTTAATGCCTGAATAATAACATAAAACTCCTTGTCATACGTGGAGTATTTCACCTTCGCTTCATTTAGCTTCTCGCTGAAGTATGCTATCGGTCTGTCTTCTTGACTCAAGACTGCCCATATTGCAAATCCACTTGCATCGCATTTCACTTGAAATGTCTTTTGGAAATCAGGCAACACCAGGATTGGTTGTTCCATGATTTTCCTCTTCAACAGATTAAAACTCTTCTCAGCCTCTTCTGTCCAGTGAAAATATTTGTGTCTCTTCTTCACTGTGTCCATCATCGGTGCACTAATCCCACTGAAATTCCTGATGAATTTTCGGTAGAAACTAGCTAATCCATGAAAACTTCGAACTTCAAAGATATTCTTCGGTGATGGCCATTTCTTGATTACCTCCACCTTATCTGGATCCATCCTAAATTTATCTGCAGAAATAACAAATCCCAAATAAATGAGCTCTGTCTTCATGAATGAGGATTTCTTCATGTTTATCAACAACTTCTCTTGCTGTAATCTCTTCATCACTATAGCTAAGTGTTTTAGATGCTCTGCCTCTGTTTTACTGAAGATCAGTATGTCATCCAGATACACAATGACAAATTTTCCAATGAACTCCTTCAGGACTTCGTTCATCAACCTCATGAAGATACTTGGCGCATTCGTTAAACCAAACGGCATAACAAGCCATTCATACAACCCTTCGTTAGTCTTGAAGGTTGTCTTCCATTCATCACCTTCTCTCATACGAATCTGGTGATATCCACTTTTCAAATCAATCTTCAAATTTTTTTTTGCTCCACTTAAGCAATCCATTATATCATCCATCCTTGGCAATGGAAATCTGTACCTGATGGTTATCTTGTTGATTTCCCTTGAGTCAATACACATCCTCCAGCCTCTGTCTTTCTTCAGATTGAGTACTGTCGGAACGACACACAGACTCAAGCTTTCTCTAACCAACCCTTTGTCCAACAAATCCTAGACTTGTCTTTTGAGCTCTTCATTCTCCTGTGGCGTTAATCTGTACGCTGCTTTGTTTGGCAAACTAGCTCCTGGTTTGAGATCAATGTGATGACTCACACTTCTGATCGGTGGCAACGAACGAGGTAGTTCATCCACTACTATGTCAGCGAACTCTTCCAGTAGTTCCTGAACCTCTTCTGGTAGATCATCTACCCTTGTGCCGGTTAAAACAATCTTTAACTTCCTGACCACAATGAATTGCGGTTCCTCCTTCTTCTTAACCTCCGTAAGAAGTTCCTTCCCACTCATGAGAAGTACAACGTTGCTTACTTCAGGTTTCACCTCCTTATCTTTGATTGGAAGCAACATGTGAGTTCTCCCATTCTTCTCTAGGGTGTATGTGTTCATCCTCCCATCATGAATCGCATTTCTGTCATATTTCCACGGTCTACCCAACAATAAATGACAAACAACCATGGGAATGACATCACAGAGTATCTTATCGTTATATCCGCCTATCTTAAATTCAACTAAACACTTTTTAGTGACATTTACTTGATGTCCTTTTTGTAGCCATGAAACTCTATATGGACTTGGATGTTTGATCGTCTCCGACTCCAACTTTTCTACCATCTCTATAGAAACGAGATTATCCATGCTACCACTGTCCACAATGAATTTGCATACCTTGTCCTTGGTTTTGCATGCAGTCCGAAAAAGTCTGTTTCTTTGGACTGAACTCTCCACCTCCTTCTCTGGTGTCAAAAGAGATTTTCGCATCATCAACGATCTTTCACCTTCAACATCCTCTGCTTCAATATTCTGCCTTTATGCTTCAACAATGTGAGCCTCACCACCTTCCTTCTTTCTGTCTGGACATTCATAAGACTTGTGTCCGACCTTTCCACACGTGAAGCATTTTATCACTCCACCTCTTCCTCTTCCTCTACCTCTAGTACGAGGAAACATGTTATTATCAGCATACTCTCCTTTCTGATCAACATACTGTCTTCCCTGTCCAACATATTTCCCTCGCTGTGAGCTTCCACCTCTCTCAATCTGAGGTTGAGGTTTCTTCCATTATTCTTTAGGCTTATGATTTCTATCTTGGACAACTGATTTTCCCCTAGCTTGACTTCTGCCTTGAACTCTTTGACCTTGTTTTCGGCTCAGCTTCTCTTCCACTTTTAGAGCCATTTGATAAGCATCTTCCACTGTTCGGATGGTCATCATGCTCATCTCATCCCAAATTTCATATCTTAGGCCATTCATATACCTAGAAACTTTTTCATCATTACTTTCCCGATGAACTGCCCTGATGTTCAGCCTGTAGAATTCTTCAGTGTACTCCTTCACTGTCATCAACTTCTATCTCAAGTTCTGCATCCTTCGAAACAGAGTAATCTGATAATCCTTGGGGATGAATTTCGCCTTCATCTTCACGATCATCGTGTCCCAACTCTTGATTTTCTGCTTGCCTTTGCAGCGTCTGTCAGCTTGTAGCTCATCCCACCACAATGCTGCATGTCCTTTCAATCTTGTGACAACATGTTTCACCTTCTTATCTTCCTCGACATCTTCATAGTCAAAATAAGTGTCTAGATCTCTAATCCAGTCTAGAAGCTCTTTAGCATCCAGGTTTCCCTCATATACTGGGATGTCCATTTTTGCTCTTGCACTCATCCTTGCAACAACTCTAAGTAAGCTTTCATTTGCTGCATCTTCTATTGTGACTTATTCTTCTCCTCGTCCAACTTCATCTTCTCTTTCGGACTCACTGACATCTCCAACATCGGTTATGCACCTTTTTCTTATTTCCATGTCCACGAGTCTGGCGTGTATGTCATGCAGATCTCTTTCCACCTTTGGATTCTGCATCTGCCTGCCCCTTCCTCTGGACATCTCCCTTTCCTCTTCCAGATTGGGTGTTTGCCTGTCCCTTCTTCTTGGTGGCATGGTGAATCTTCCCTTTCCTTGCTACAGAAAGAAAAGAAACCTTTCTGTGCTCTGATACCAAACCTGACGCAGCCCTCCTAACCCGTAGGTCGGAAGTCCACGTACACATGATCTTTCCTCTTCCACTGGCCTGAAGAGCTCTCAACAATTTCTCTTCTATTTCCCTTTCGAGAAATCTGCACCCACATATAACCTTTGAGAAATTCCTCACCTTTTTACTTTGGGAGATCGGACTTCTCGATTTCACGGATCCGATGGTCAAGCGCCCTGTAGCTCAAATCTACGAAACCCAAATTTATGACACTTGGCCTTTTCTCTCTCTATTTCGCCTTTCTCTTTATCGCGATTTTGGGAGTCACAATGTCATGCAACTCATCCCCTCGACCTTTGAAATCCCGATTCTCTATTTGTCAAAACTCTGATGTTCGGTCACTAAAAGAAATCGACGACTATGATTCCCCACTCGATCCAACGGTTAGCGCATTTTCGCGTATCGGGAGTTCGAGACTCTCGATGCCAAAAACTTCATGCCAACACAAACTCTGAATTTATGAATCTCGATATCTATTTCAGCTTTTCGGTTTTCACGAGTTGCGATGTCATACAACTCTACTCCATAAACCCCGAAATCTCGATTGACTTTCCTATCGGGATTTTCCTCGAACTCTTGGATTTCCGCCACGCGTCCTCCTATGATGGAAAATCCTCAATCGTTTCATGATTTCACGAAATCAAATGCTCTAGACGTCTCGTCTTCAGGATTCTTGAAATGCCGAATCCCAATATGCCGATGGACTCTCCCCTTTTGGGAATTTTTTTCTAAAGTCCAGATTTCTTCCACGCATCCCTTCAAGATGGACGGTCCACACCCATTTTGCAATTTCGCGAAATCAAATGCCAAAATGTCCTGGCATCTTGTTCCTTTGAGCCCTGAAGTTTTGAACTCTGAAATGCTGATGGTTCCCGATCTCTGCCACATGTCCCAACCGATGGACGACTCAGATTTTTTTCGGGGTTTTCACCATGGAGATTCCCTATCTCATGTCCTTAGGACTTCTGATATCCTGATTTCCGAAGTCCCGATATCCCGACGCCTTTCGGGACTTTCGCTCTGCTTGCGAGGATTTAAACCCCATGCAACTCTTGTCAGATCCCACGGCTGACGGACATCTAAGTGAGGTCCGACGGTTCACAATCTTCTGAGATTGAACCTTTGGAAACAATCGGAACCCCCTTGCTTCTCTGTCAGATCGGACGACTGGCGGGACTTCACAAATTCTCCACAGAGAATTTCAACTGTCTGCCTCTTCCCTTGATAACTTCCGCGAAATATAAATAAAATATTTCTCTGCGTGGAACTTGTCCTCCTGCAGCACGATGTCACTTCACCTCCTTTCAATTCTTCAAGGCACTTATCCTCTTACTTCCCTTCGACGACTTTGAAGTTTCGAACCCTTCTGAGGTTTTCCACGACTTCAAGTTTTTCAGAAAAACTCCTGCTGGCGCTCCTTGCGACAGACATTCGAACACTTTCAAGTGTTGAGATCCCTATGAGTCTGCGCACTCCCTCCAACAACAGTCTCTCAACAATTCATTCAGGTTACAAACCCCTGAAGCTTCACTCGGCCTGCGCACACTTTGCACGGTTCCTATTCCTAACTGCACCTTTGAGGAAATGAGAACAAAGCTATCCTATCTGAGCTTTCAGAGACAAACCTATGAACCCTTTGTCAACGCACTCCTTGCGGATAATTCAACTGCACTCCTTGCAGGAAATCTCGCTCAGACAGAGAAACAATTGAAACTCATTTCCTAACTCTTTCTCTCTCAGACTTCAAACATAATCCTGAAATCATTCATACACAACATAGAAAGAAAATGTATAACATAAAGAGTAAAACCATGGACATACCGTTCAACATACACATACAAGAAACAAATACAACACCATGAATCTGAATTAAGACTTCTTCTATTAACTCAAATCTATGTACATGGGTGTTTTTCAAACACAGTTTCTTTGTTCCAGCTCTATATGCTCTTCTCTTGGTAATGTTCTTCACTATCATACAATAATACAATGAGGGTGTCTATATCCTGTTTCCCTCTTTCATTCTAAACTATCTAATCTACGCATTAAATTTTATCTACTTGCATTAACTATTATAAATGCCTTCTACCTACTAAAGACGAGAGTAGATCGATCAAAGTCCTTTTACATTATACAAGTGTGCCTCTGTTTAATGATCTCATTGTCATTACATAACATTTTCAAAATTTGCGCTAAGTTCTTTTCCAACTGTCTTTTATCTCCGCGTTGGCTCACTTGAGATGCTCCTGCATCAATTTTCAATGTTCTTAATACTATTTTTCTTCAATCAATTTCTAGCTTCATGACTACACCTCTAGGGATTATTAATCTCTTAACTACTTAACCATATTTCCATGGATTCTTGTAGAATTCTTCAAAGAGTCTTCCCGTGAAGGCCATGCTTAAAGCTATGCCATAAGTGGACCACTTTGGAGACTTCTTCAAATATACCCATCGCTTCTAGAAGTTTGCTTCGGGGATTCTTCTAGGGTTGACATCAATGACAACCAACTTTCCAATAGAATATCTATATTTTAATTTACTCTCTATTGTGAATATTTGTCATTCTTTAATAGAAAAAAATAAAAATAAAGTAAGGAAAGATATATGAGCCTACTTCAAAATTTGGGAAATAAACTAAGTAGAAAACTAGTTCCTCCCAAACATAGACACAAACAACTAAGATTAATTGTTCTTGTCACCACCGAGCCTAAATCATTATTCCACAATGACTGAAATTGTATAACCTTCTCTAGAAATCTCAGAGTTTGATTCTTTCTTAGATCCACCGAACTCAATTTTTCCTCACAAGTACTTAGCAACGTCCTTCCTCCTCTATAATTGTATATAATAGCTTTCCTAGGTATTTTTCAAGTTATCCTCATCCCTAACCTTAGGGAATCTTCTTGGACTAAGTTTTTGCTATCTTGTTCCCTCACATCCCAAACCTTTGGGAGTAGGATTCTACTTGTCCCGTGGACAATATTTACTCTAGTGGCTTTTAACTGTTTTTCACTCACCCATGGAATAATGATTTACTCTTTGTAAATAAATTATCTAATCAATTTGTTTCTCGTTAATAAAATAAATTTAAAAATAGTATTGACCAAAAATATTCTTCATTGTTAATGTATATGATGATATAATTTCACATCAGTCCTTACCAATAATTTCATAACATAAATCATAAAAAATAAAATGTTTATAAACTAATGGATATTATAGTACATAATATTCACGAATCAACAACAATAAATGACATTGCTCGAAGTTTTCATAATATCAATGCTGCACTAGAAAATCAGTAAGCTAACTATTAATCTTCCATGGTGGAGATAGAAGGTACGCTAAATAAAAAAATATATATGTATATTAATAAACCCCGGTGCAAGTCTAAGTCATATTTCACTTATAGTGGTAGGAATTTGTAATCTAGAAAAATTTAAACATAAGATATCTCGGTTAGTTCAATTAGCTATAGGCACAAAAAGAAAATTTATTGAAATGGTAAAATATTGTATAGTAAATATGGATGGAATGGAAACCAAGATATATCTAAATGTTTTACCATTAATATCTTATGATTTAATCATATGCATGGATTGGTTGGAAAAACATTCAACTATTGACTGTCATGACAAGAATGTTAACTATTTAGATGATTTTGGAAAAAGTAGAATAATAAAAGTAATACCATGGGGAGTGTTAGTAAGACAAATATTTGATTTACAATTAAAAGTAAATGGAAGGAAAGGCTGTGAGATTTATGTTGTGCACATATTTGAAAGTATTGAAGAGACAAATGAAAATTTTCTAACCAAGGATCCAATACTAAGAGAGTTCCAGGATGTGTTCCCAGAAGAAATTCCATGATTAGCACAAACACATGATATTGATTTCACCATAGACCTAGTACCTGGATCAACACCGGTGTCTGAAGCCCCTTATCAAATGAATACTATAAAATTGATTGAACTTAAGATGCAACTTCAAGAGCTGATGGATAAGTAGTATATCATATCCAATGTGTTTCCATGGGGAACACCATTTTTTTTGGTTAAAAATAAAGATGAAACCTTCTGATTGTGCATTGATTACAAACAACTTAACAAAAAGACAATTAAAAAAAATATATCCTTTACCCCACATTGATGACTTGTTTGATCAAGTCGAAGGAGACAATATTTTCTCTAAGATATATTTGTGGTCAAGATACCATCATGCTAGAATTAAAGAGGAATACATTCATAAAACTAATTTATGAACTAGATATAGGCATTATGAATTTGTAGTGGTACCTTTTGGTTTAACAAACACACCTGCTATATTTATGTGTTTAATGAACAATGTGTTGAGAAAATATTTAGAAAATTTTGTAATTTTGTTCATATATGATATATTGATCTATTCAAAAACAAAAAAGGAACATGAAGAACACTTGAAAATGGTTTTGCAAACGCTCAGGGAGCATCAAATGTATGCAAATTTTAGTAAATACGAATCTTATTAGGATAAAGTACACTATTTGGGATGTGTAATTTTGGGTGAAGGGATCTTAGTTGACTTGGAAAAGGTCAAGGTCATTCTAGATTAACTTGTGCCAAAGGATGTGTCAGATGTACGATATTTCATGGGAATCACAGGTTATTACCATATATTCATAAAGGATTTTCTAAACTTGCATATTCAAAGGAATCATATTTAACTGGACAGAAAGATGTGAAGAAAGTTTGAAAAATTGAAACAACTATTAACAATGACACCTATATTGAATATAGTAGACCCACATAAATATTTTGTGGTCTATACTGATGCCTCAAAAGAAGAGTTAGGAGGAGTGCTATTACAGGATGACCATGTGATTTTCTATGAATCATGAAAACTAAAAAATCATGAAAAAAAATATACAACGCATGATCTAGAATTAATTGCTATTGTACATGATTTAAAAATGTGGTGACACTACTTGTTGGATAGGAAAATTTTGTTGAAAGCATATAATATCATCCTTAAGTAATTTTTCGATCAACAAAAACTTGAATGCCATACATGCTATATGCTTAACTCTTCTAAGTGAGTATGATTTCGAGATAAAACACATGAAAGGAAAATAAAATAAAATAGCATATGCACTCAACAAAAAATTAAATGTAATTTTTTAGTAGTAACATGCAAACTGATTTAAAATAAAGAATTAAATTTGCAGGTGAAAATGATGAAATTTATAAGAATTTACAAGAAAAACTACAACATAATGAATCAATTGTAGAATAATCAAAGTTTATATGTAATCAAGATGGCTTAGTGTAGTGTAAAGACATCATTTATATTCCAAATAATGTATAAGTGGAAAATTTAATATTGGATGAAGTAAATAAGAAACCTTATTTAGGTCACCCAGGTTACCAAAAGATTATAACAACTTTGAAAAACGAGTATTTCTTACCTGAAATGAAAACCGACGTAGCTGAATATCTTGCTAGGTGCCTTAAGTCCCAACAAGTTAAATCTGAGCACTGTCACCTAGCTAGATTGTTGAAGTCAATACCCATTTCCTAGTGGAAATGGAAAGTAATTAGCATGAACTTTATTACAATATTTCCTACAACCAAGAAACAAAATGATTCGATTATGGTAGTAATAGACAAATGTACTAAAGTTTCACACTTTATTTGAGTGAAATGAACTCATAAAGCTATAAACATTGAATTTTTTTTTATGAAAGAAATCTTTAGGATGCATGGTTTACACAATACTATAATTTTAGATGGGGACAAAAAATTCACCTTGAATTTCTAGAAGGATTTGTTGAGTGGTTTAGATATTCAGTTGAATTTTAGTACCGCTTATCATCCTGAAAATGACAGTTAGACCAAAAGGACTAAACAAATTATAGAGGATATGTTGCAGATGTATGTGATGGATTGTGATGCAGGAGCATCATAAGCAAGCCAACAAAGAAAGCACAAAAGCGGGGGACAACTGGATATGCACCAACACACATTTTGAAGAAGTTTTTAAATTTGAAAAGCGGAACATTAATGTAATATCTGGGAAAGATATGTTTGCATTTATGGTTTGGAGATTATAATGCAGATCTTGAGCGTAGCTCTCATCTGTCGGTTGGGGGCATTTAGTGTATTAAATGTAAAGTAGCTGTAGTCTTTATTTTCGATTAGATAGCTTGAGGTTGTAGGAGGGAAAACTCTAGAAAGCTCCCTCGTATGTATTATAATGCATCATTATTCTCATTGTAATTGTAAGAGATGAAGAGCAAGATAATAGGAGAATAGAGAAGAAGATAGGTTGTAGAAGATTGTATAAGCAGACATCGGTTGCTATTGAATCCATGTACATATGCACTTAGATTAATATAAGAAATGTTTGATCCAAATTCATGGTGTTTATGAATTCTTTTTACATCTATTGAATGGTGTGTTTATAGTTTGCTTATATGCTCTGTTATGCATTTGTTTTAATGCTGTGTGTGTATGTATGGTTTCATGTTGAATGTATGAAGTCTGTGAGAAGAAGAGTATGAGTTTCAATTGTTTCTCGTCCTGAGAATTCCTGCAAGGAGTGCAATGAAGGTCCACAAGGAGTGCATTGACAATTTTCTGAGTTTTATTTCAGAAAAGATCAGGAGAGATACCGTTGTTCTTATACCAGCAAAAGTGTGAGTATAGCACAGAGCCGTGCAAGGAGTGCGTAGGAAAGTTGAAGTCTTAGACTTTTCCAACCCAAGCGAGGGGTTGAAGGATTTCTATTGCAAGGAGTGTCAAAAGAGGAACACTTTAGATAACCAGAGGTTATCGTGAGTGCCAAAAGGAGTGCGCGCAAAGAACCCTTGGAATTATTGAGTTTGTAGTAGAAGACAAGATAAGAAGGGATAGCAACTTCGAGGGATTCAAAGAAAAGAAAAAGAATTGACGACAAGTTCTTTGGCTTGGAGCCATTGGGAATTTGAACGGATGGTGGAACTTCTCGGAGGGACGGATACCAGAATTCCCTAAGACGTTGGATCGAGTAGATCAACGGAAAGGATAAGGCTGATAACCTTTCAGTGCTCACAAGCCCAGGAGAAATAGTATCTGTTGGATCAGAATCAATGAGATTAGTTGATCTCTTGAGTTCAAATTTCGACATTTCGGGATTCGGGAGTGTGGAGAAAGTCGTGACGAGAAGTCAAGAGTTGCAAAATCCCGACAAGATCTAGGCCATCAGATCGTAGAAGGATCTGGACCGTTGATCCACAACAAAGAAGTCGCGAGTTCGAACTTCAGGAGAAGGAGAGAAGGTTGCACCGTGAACTCCCAAGTCATGAAATTACGACCCGCTTGGAGGTGGAACCCAGGACGTGACTAAGGTCATATGGTCGAGGCATAAGGGAGGAGATGATGACCCGTTAGCCCATTTCGGGGTTTCAGGGATTGAAGGAGTCAGGGGGACTCACAATAGGAATCGTGAAGTCGCGAAACCCGAAACACCTTTTCGGGTGAAGTTTGTGGTCATATCGGTTGGTCATGTGGAGTTGAGGTTTGCACCTTGTGCTTGTTTTCACAAGCGTAAATCTAGAAGGACCTGTGGTTATAAGTGTGAAGATTCTAGCTGGGAATTAAAGAGTCATTTCGACTCAAAGGGGAGATTAAGAATGATCCTTAGACTGAGAGGCCACGCATAGCCTACTGAGGTAGGGGTGCAACGTCATGTGGTATCAGAGCTTACAATCATTATTTTCTGTAGGCAAGGGGAGACAAAAGGAAAGTTTTGGGTTGAATTCTACGTGGAACAGATTTAAAAAATGCCTCCCAGAAGACATCAAGAGAGACCAATTCCTGATCCAGCTATGGAAATGGAAATGAAAGAACTCCGTGCTCCATTAGATGCTATGGAGACAACAAAAAAATGGACCATTGATGCTAGAGATGTCAGTGAATCCGAGAATGAAAATGAAGCAAGAACCGACGAAGAAGAAGTTGTAGTCAAAGATGTTGCAGAAGAACGTATGTTCAGAGATGTTGTAAGAATAGGGGTCAGAGAAAAAATGGACATCCCGATGTATGAAGGCAACTTAGACGTTGAGGAGCTGCTAGATTGGTTTAGAGCTTTGGATAAGTACTTCGACTGTGAAGATATTGAAGAGGATAAAAAAGTAAAACACGCTGTCACTAGAATTAAAGGACATGCAACACTGTGGTGGGATGAACTGCAGGCTGATAGGAATTGCAAAGGCAAGAAAAGAATCAAAATATGGGATAGGATGGTCACAAAAATGAAAGCCAAGTTTATACCCAGGGATTACCAAATTAATATGTTTCGAAGAATGCAGAATTTGGGACAGAAAGGGATGACAGTGAGGGAATACACTGAAGAGCTTTACCGAATAAACATTAGAGAAGGTCATCGCGAAAGTGATGATGAAAAGGTCGCCAGATACATGAATGGTCTAAGATATGACATTCAGGATGATATGAACATGGTGACTATCAGAAATGTGGAAGATTCTTGTCAGATTGCTCTGAAGGCAGAAGAAAAATTGGCCAATAAGCAAGATCAAAGGGGCAAAGGTAGAATTCAGAGTAGAGGCAAAGAAATTGTTCAGGATAGAGTACAAAAGCCCAAAGATGAAGAAAATAAACCTCATTATCACCCAGAAAGAGGAGGAAGTTCACAGGGAAGACAATATTCCAATAAGAACACTTTTCCGCGAGCAAGAGGAAGAGGAAGAGGTAGAGGAGGTGAAGTAAAGTGTTTTGTCTATGGAAAGATCAGGCACAAATCTTTTGAATGTCCTGATAGAAAAAGAGGTGGAGGAGGAGAAGCTCACATTTCAGAAGCGCAAAGGAGAAATGTTGAGGCAGAAGATGCAGAAGGTGGAAGATCCTTAATGATGAGAAAAATTCTCTTGAAACTAGAGAAGGAGATAGATAATCCAGTCCAGAGGAACAGTTTGTTCATAACTTCTTGCAATACCAAGGATAGGGTATGCAAGGTGATAGTGGGAAGTGGGAGAACAGATAATTTAGTATCCACATAAATGGTGGAGAAGATGGAATTGGAGACGGTTGCACATCCAAGCCCATACAAAGTCTCGTTGTTGCAAAAGTGACATCAGGTAAATGTCACTAAACAATGTTTGGTTGAATTTAAAATAGGAGGTTACAAAGATGAGATCTTGTGTGATGTTATTACCATGGATGTCTGTCATCTTTTGTTGGGGAGACCATGGAAATATGACAAAAATGTTGTTCATGACGGAATAAAGAACACATACACCTTGGAAAAGAATGGTACAATGCATATATTGTTGCCAATTGAAGATAAGAAGGTGAAAGCAGAAGCAAGCAACACTATACTTCTCATGAGTGGGAAGGAAATTCTGGATGAAGTCGAGAAAGAACAAGACATGCAATTTTCTGTGGTGAGGAAACCTAGAGTCATCTTGACCAATACCTCGACAGATGATCTACTAGAGGAAATTCAGGATCTGCTGGAGAATTTTGCTGATATAATGGTGGAATATTTACCTTGTTCGTTGCCACCCATCAGAAGTATAAGCCATCACATTGACCTTATACCAAGAGAAAGTTTACCAAACAAAGTAGCGTATAGATTGATGCCGCAGGAGAATGAAGAAGTTAAGAAACAAGTCCAGGATTTGATGAACAAGGGGTTGATTAGAGAAATCTTGAGTCCATGCACTGTACCAACAGTGTTAAGTCCAAAGAAGAATGGTGGATGGAGAATGTGTACAGACTCGAGGGCTATAAACAAAATCACCATCAGGTATAGATTTCCTTTACCAAGAATGAATGACTTGATGGATTTCTTGAGTGGAGCAAAGTTTTTTTCAAAGATTGATTTGAAAAGCGGACATCATCAGATTCGAATGAGAGAAGGTGATGAATGGAAGACAACATTCAAGACAAATGAAGGACCATATGAATGGATTTTCATGCCATTTGGTTTGACGAATGTGCCAAGTAATTTCATGAGATTGATGAACGAAGTCTTGAAAGATTTCATTGGAAAGTTTGTGATCGTGTATCTTGATGATATACTGATCTTCAGTAAGACTGAGGAAGAACACTTGAGACACCTAACTCTAGTGATGAGGAGGTTGCAGAAAGAGAAGTTGTTGTTAAATCTAAAGAAGTCATATTTCATGAAGAAAGAACTAATTTATTTGGGGTTTGCGATCTCTTCGAATGAATTGAAGATGGATCCTGAGAAGGTGAAAGTGATCAAAGAATGGCCATCGCCGAGAAATATCTTTGAAGTCAGAATATTGCATGGACTAGCTAGTTTTTACAAGAAGTTCATCAGAAGTTTTAGTGGGATTAGTGCATCAATGATGTATACATTCAAGAAAAGACATAAATCTTTTCATTGGACAAAGGAAGTGGAGAAAATTTTCAATTTGCTGAAGGAAAAGATAATTGAATAGCCAGTTCTGGTTTTACTAGATTTCAGTAAAACATTTCAATTTAGATGTGACGCAAGTGGATTCGTGGTTGGAGCAGTCATAATTCTCCCCCTCACCCTTTAGCAGTTTAGAGGGAGACAGTTGAGCTTATTGATCCAGTTTATCCTGTGGATCATGTTGATGTTACCAAAGATATTGCAGTAGGTCAGAAGAGGCCTGCATGGGCTCATTAGATTTTCTAGGAGACATAGAGACATGCAAATCCATGTGGTCCTTTCAGAGAGAGAAAGAGACCTCAGATATTCTTGAGCTATGTTGTAGTCATGAGCCACATCATTGATTATGATCCTTCCTGTTATGAGGAGGCATCTAGTCAGCAGGTATGGAGAGATGGCATGATGGTGGAGTATCATTCCATCACGAAGAATAATGTTTGGGATATTGTTATGAGACCCGAGGGGAAGTTTGTGTTGACTTCCAAGTGGATCTATAAGATGAAACATCCATCTTATGGGAGAATCTAGAAGAAAAAAATGATATTTGTGGCTAGAGTATTCTCTCAGGTAGAGGGAATAGACTATGAGGAGACATTTTCTCCTATTACTCTATACATCTTCATTAAGACAATCATTTACCTTACTTCATCCATGGGTTGGAGACTACATTAGATGCATGTGAAGAAATCATTCCTCAAAAGAGAGATTGAGGAAGAGGTGTGCATCAAGCAACTAGATGGTTTTGTGATTCATGGGAAGGAGTCCTATGTGTGCATGTTGAAGAAGGACCTATATGGACTCAAGTAGGCACCTCAAGCTTGGTATGAGAGGATTGATTGATACTTAATGAGTTTTGGTTTCAAAAAGAGTGTTGTTGATGCCAACCTGTGCTATAAGGTTGTTGATGGTGAGTCCTTGATTTTTTGATCTTGTGTGTTGATGATTTATTTCTCACCAAAAAAGACAGCCACATTGCTTTGTGAAAACATGATTTGGCCTTTGAGTTTGAAATGAAATATCTTGGGATGACACACTATTTCTTGGGACTATAGGTGTGGCAGATAACTGATGAGATCTTCCTGAGTCATGGGAAGTATACAATTGAGATCCTAGGGAGATTTGGGATGTTGGACTATAATTCCATGGCCACACTGATGGTGTCGAATCTGAAGAAGTTGATCGAGTCTTATTCCGATTCAAACTTGATTGATCCGACTATGTGAAGACAAATGATTGGATCATTAATGTACCTAGTTAACATTAGACCAAATATTTGATATGTAGTGAAGTGCACTTAGCCAGTTCATGAGTTAGCTGAGACAATTGCATTGGGTAGCTATGAAGCATGTATTGGATACTTGCGAGGGACAATTGGATATGATGATTCTAATTGGGCAAGGAGCACTGTTGACAGGAAGAGAACCTATGGGCGTTTCTTCAGTTTGGGGTCTACCATGGTTTCTTGGTGTAGCAGGAAACAAACTTCTATGGCCTTGAGTACCGCAAAAGCCAAGTATATTGCAGTGTGGATTTGCAATCTCCTTGCAGGATTATTTGGGTAGATGATGGATTCCACTATGATTCATTGCGATAACTAGAGCTATGTGAAGCTATCAGAGAATCTAGTGTCTCATTACATTCGATACATGGTGTTGAGGAAAGAAGTACTGATGTAATAACTTCCTATATATGAGCATATTGCATATGTTCTCACCTAGCCTCTTTCCAAGTCAAAGTTCGAGTACTTCTGTGATAAAATTGGAGTGGTAGAGAATGCTCCTCTTGTTAAGAGGGAGTGTTGATGGTTGCAGCTTTGTGAGACATTCTCTAGGTCATACTCCTCGATGGACTGAGCCAT
Organism: Picea engelmannii; assembly: GCA_009831015.1. NCBI lineage: Eukaryota > Viridiplantae > Streptophyta > Pinopsida > Pinales > Pinaceae > Picea > Picea engelmannii. Next base: position 534,331 of record ML785538.1, on the reverse strand, counting down.
ATTGATTTGTGATGATATACTGGGTTGGTTCCCAACGAAACTTGAGGTGCAACTCAAGTGTTTGGGATATTTTTCCAGGTCACACTCCTCAATGGATTGAGCTAGGTTGACCTGTGATGATACTCCTCGATGGACTAAGTTGAGTATGATACTTATCGATGGAATGATAAGTTGTACTAGTTTGGTGCCCAACGACCCTTGGGGTGTATACCATGTGTTTGGGATATTTTATAGGTTGTACTCCTCGATGGAATGAGCTGGGTTGACCTGTGATGACACACACACACTATGTGGTTGTATACCTAGTGTTCTCTAGTGGGTTATAGACCCTAGATGAGATTGAAAGATCCACATTGGTTGTAACCATGTGTGATGTGATGATGCTACTTGTAGCATGGTATGAGGACCATGGAATAGCTTGCGGGGCTATGAGGACCATAAGAGCACATCATAGATAATACCTCCATAGCTAAGAGGGAGTTTTTCATGTTTTTGGTAGCAGTGAGAGGTATTCACCTCCGGGATAAATTTTCTTAGAGATGAAGATGCTAAGACGTCAGAGAATAACCATTGAATAGATCAAAGAAGCCTCAGAAGAAATTTGAATATCCCAGAAGAGAAGTCAACCCCAAAGAATAATAATAAAGAAGAAATATAATGTTTCAGAAGTAAATTCGGCCCCATAGGAAAAGGACAAAGAGAAAATATATTTTCTAGGAAGACAGGTCGACCCTGCTAGAAAATACACCTTCCCAGTCCATTATGAATAAAGGTGACAACTTCCTCATTTTTCACACTCACTCATCTATAACGCAAGTCTAATGGAGAGTTGCAGTAGCCGCTACAGTTAGAAGGAAGAAGGGCGCATGTTGGATGGTTTGTCTTTTATCTTGGTGGTATGTTGGTGGAGGCCAATTACTCTAGCACTCAGGATAGGGTTTGATGTAGCTGCATTGATGTCTTATCTCTTGTGGATATAAGTATTCTTCTTTGTTGGTTTTCTCTAGTGGATAGAGATGGTTCTTGGTTATATTGTATTGGCAAGGATATTCTCTCTAAGAAAATTTTGTTGGGTTATTCTCCCTTGTGAAGAAGCGTTTCCTAGGATAAATATTTGTGTCTTCTTGTGATTTTTTACCCTCTTTTTTATGTTTCAATATATGCTTATTGAATGTAAAAAGAACATTAAATTTCTATGGTAAATCTAATGTTAACGTAATTAATGAAAAATTCAACATCTGGCTTTCAAAACCAAATTTGGTCTTTATTAATGGATGGTGATGTCATTCCATTTTGCTAATGCCCCTACCACTTTCATGAGACTACTCAATGACATTTTCATAGCACACTTGGGAAAAATTGTGGTGATCTATTTGGATGACATCTTGGTCTTCAACAAGACCTAGGAGGATCATTTTCTCCATGTGCCTACTATGTTATACTTACTACGCACTCACAAACTGCAGGTGAAACATCATAAATCTTCTTTTGGGCAATATTCAGTTTAGTATTTTGGTTTTGTTGTCTCTACTGAGGCTGTTAGTGTTGGAGATACTTCACACACACCTAGTATTTATTTTTCCTAAGGTTTTCCCTATGTTTATTAGTCATTATCCAATATCCTACATTTTAGGGAGAATATTCCTTTTCCTACATTCTAAGGGAATATTCTCTTTAGTTCACACTTTAGTTGGAACAATTGAGTGGAGTCTTGATGCCACATTAGTTCCATCACCATGTAACATTTGTATCATCACTACTAATGTGCATTGTTCTTGGGATTATCACTAGATTGGCACATTACTGATGTTGTCCGTAAGTTAAATGAGGACTGATAGGATAGTTGACTTAGACTATGTGGCAGTTAACTCCTGTAACTGTCAATGTGTGTCCAGATCACTCTAGACCACCACTATGGAACATTGGATTCTCTTCTAGTGTGCATTAGTTGAGTTATATAGAGTATATCAAGTGCACATTATCATTCATTCATTTAGTTAATACAATTATTTGATTCTCTCTCTCTCTCTCTCTCTCTCTCTCTCTCTCTCGTTTCTGTCTTTTCTCAATTTTCTGCAAACTATGTATGTCCTTTTCTAGCTAGATATTATTTGTGAAGGTTGATCCAAAATCGGTCTAGGAAACAAAATGGGTCCAGGAAGGCCTAAAAATAAAAGTGCTCAGAATCGCTTCAAAAAGGACGTGTGCGTAGGCCTCGTCGTTACAAACCCAACACAACTTGAACAGGCTCAAACGAACGTCGTATGATCAAGATATTGCATTATGTTCATTTTTCCAAACAAGTAAAATTTTGCTATCTGTACAGTCCATACAGTGCTGATGTGGTAGCTGATCATACAGTCCATACGACCGTATAGTGATGTGGCAGATGCCTTGGCATATTGACTGGGAAGTTGATGGCTGACAGGTGGATGAGTCATATTGTGACATGTGGAACCATTGCAAGGGTGACATGTGGCATGTCCGTATAGTTGAGTTGGCATGGGACAATGTGGCAAGGTCGACGCATGGATGAATTGGATGGTGACAAGTGTTAGTTACGTGGAAAAATTATGTGGTGCCACATGGCCCAATCATGGGCTGCCATGTGTAACCCCTCCATTTGTTAGTGTGGAAACATTGTAAGGAATCCAAGGGAGTTGAACCCGTGACCTCTGGTCTGGGAAAAACATTCTTGGAAGGGTTGGGCTACCAACCTGCCTAGTTTGTTGCTTATTCTATAAGGTTCAAATGTTATATTTGAATTGAAATGTGAATACGGGCGACGAAGTTAAGGGCTGGGGCCTAGCCCCAACCCATGACGCATTAGATTATAACCATACCATATAACCTTGGCGCACGTGAATATGGGTTTAGCCTCATTTTCACTTTCAGCCCCGACGCTTTCGCATACAACCATTACCATATAACTCTTGCAGATTTGTGGGGATAGTGCCCAGTCAGCCGGGCTATCCCGCTGACTAGGGCATGTGACCAGACACTAATGACCATATGCTAATGGTTCATGGGCACGTGGAGAGATAAGGGCGCGACCATATGGCCGAAGCGTATGAGTAGGAGCCAGGCCCGGAGGGGGGTCAACATGCCAACCATCCCAGGGTCACATGGAGGGCGCGTATGTGGCTAGGAGACATAGGATCAAGGGATGCACCCTATTTTGGCCCAAAATTTGGTTTTGTAACTATATTATAATATTTTAGTGATTTTTCAACTAGTTTTGGGAGATTTTGGCCATTTTTGAAGAATTTGGAGCTCATTTTGAGGCCATATCTTGGGGGGAAGTTGGGAGGATGTTACCAATTTCAAGCCTATATAAACCAGTGGTTCTTGGAAAACTTAGAGAGGTGCAAAAGAGGAGAAATGCTGAAGAATTGTAAATCCAAAGCCATTTTTATGCAGGGAAGCCATTGAGGATAGTAACTTTGCGGTCCATTTTCGAGAGCTTCGTTCACCCGTTTTCAGTGCCGTCAGTTGTGTTGGGTTCTTGAGATCTAGAAAAATGAAACCATATGATTTTGTAATCCATTTGGAACTTTTATGATGTACTTTTGAATATTTTAAGAGAAATAATAAAGCCTCACCCACTGAGACAAAGGACTAGAGATGTAGGCGATATTGCTGAACTAACAAATTTTGTTTTTATGATTTGCTGATTCTTGTGATTATTTATAGATATGTATATATTATTATGGCTACCATGTTTCATAATTAATTATTCATCTTTCATCAATTTTCTTAAATGGTTAATGAACTCATGTTTTTAAAACTCAACCATAGTCTTTAAAAGATATTTTCGGATCAAGTGGTATCAGAGCTAGTTGACGGTTGGTTTTTGAGTTTGCATGATTACCAGGGAAACACTGAATCACGGTGAAGGAGATATTGTTGAAGAGAATCATGATATTGGATCGAGAAAGAGAACTTCTCAAAGTGATAAGATGGCATCAGAAGAGGGACTTTCTCATGACGAGGTAGAGTTTCAAAAGACCTTCTTCGCCATGTAGGAGATGATGAAGGTTTTATATGATGATTACTTGGATCATAAGAGACTGATTCTAGATGAATACTCAAAGGACAAAAGTGAAGAAAGAGAGGATCATCCTAAACCTTCTCCTTCACCTCCTTCTTCTCCATCAAATTATTCTTCTTCAAGTACAAGTTCCAAGTCCACCACAAGAAAACATTCCCATAAACATAAAAATGATATGCCTTTACTTAAGCTTGATGTGAAGTTTGAATTACCCATCTATGATGGTGAATTCAATGGAGAGAGGCTTGATAACTAGATCAGACAGATGGAGGTTTATTGCAGTGTGCAACAAATCAAGGATGAGGCAACTCAAATCAAACTGGCATCTCTTCGACTTGCAGGCACAACACTCATTTGGTGGCAAAGCAAGTTGCAAAATGGCTTGTTGGGATTGCTGGGGCATTGCCCCCCCTCCGGTGCTGGCTCCTGGTCATATGCATCAACTATATGGCTGCACCCTTATCTCTCCATGCGCCCCCGAACCATTAGCCTCTGGTCATTAGTGTTTGGTCGCACACCCTGGGCGGCGGGCTAGCCTAGCCGACCAGGCTCTATCCCCACAATCTGCAAGAGTCACATGGTAACGGTCGTATGCGAAAGCGTCGGGGATGAAAGAAAAAATGGGGCTAAACCCATATCCATGCTTGCCAATAATTATACTGTAGAGTTATATGTTATGGTTCCATGCTAGTGCGTCGAGGGATGGGTCTAGGCCCAAGCCCTTAAATCCACTGACCATATTCACATTACAATTCAAATATAACATTTGAACCTTATATAATAAGCAACAAAGTAGGCGGGCTGGTAGCCCGATGCTTCCAAGAACATTCTGCTCGGACCGGAGGTCATGGGTTCCACTCTCGTGGATTCCATACAATTTTGCAACACTAGCCAATGGAGGGGTGCCACATGGTGGCCCATGATTGGGCCATGTGGCACCATATAATTTTTCCATGCAAATGACACTTGTCACCATCCAATTCATCCACGTGTCAACCTTGCCACATCATCCCATGCCAACTCAGTTATACAGATGTGCCACGTGTCACCCTTGCAGTGGTACCATGTGTCACAATATGACTCATCCACCTGTCATCCATTAACTACCCAGTCAACATGCCAATGCATCTTCCATGTCACTGTATGTCCGTACAGACTGTACGGTTAGCTACCACATCAACAATGTACAGACTGTACAGTCATCAAAATTTTGCTTGTTTGGCAAAATGAACAGAATGCAATATCTTTCTCATACAACGTCCATTTGAGCTTGTTCAAGTTGCGTTGGGTTTGTAACGATGAGGTCTACGGACACGTCTGTTTTGAAGAGATTCTGAGCACTTTGATTTTTAGGCCTTCCTAGACCCATTTTGGTTCCTGGATCCATTTTGGATCACACCTCCCCACTAAGACCCTTTGGTCCTCCAAAAGGATACTAACCAGTCATCAAGTGTGGGAAAGGCAACCCCACTTGTTCTCTATCTTTTAACTTTTTCCTGTGCACCTATCTCATCAAGATCAATTGTAAAACAACCATGATAACTAATAGCATATTGTTAGCCACTTGTGCTCCCTCACATCTTAATGAAGCCACTATCACCCATGTTGACAACATTAATAATGATAACATCATAAATATGACCACAAATGAGCTACTATGTGTGTAATACTTGCACGAAATTAGCTTATCTTGAAGAAAAGTATGATTGAACTTCCATTCTACAATCATCTCATGTTCTTGCTTAAGATCAATTGTTTGATTTGGGACAATTATAGGTGTGTTTCTTGCATGAGATTCCTTCCTTAATTGTTCCATTGTTTGAAGAGATTGATTTTATTTTAAGTGATGAGCATGTACAACATATTCCTTCCCTTCTTTGATTAAGTGATATTGATTTTGTTCTCTGTAGAAGATTGCTTTTCGATCATACAAATAAGGAATCTGCCTAATACCATTCCACATTCATTTAGTGGCACCACATCACATGTTACCTCATCCACAAACTTAGATGAAATTGTAATCTTTAATGTGCATCGCTTTATTATGTGCAATTTATGATTGTTGCTTATCCATTTAAGTGAGTAAGGTTTATGACACATCTGAGTGTTTAATCCCAATTGTTTAACCACTTCCTCTGAAATCAAGTTAGATTGAGATCCATTATATATCAATGTTTTGACCTTAGTATGCCTCATTATGACCCTTATGTGAAACAATTTACATCTAGAATCAAATCTATCACCAATTTTACCTGTCAAACCAACCGCTGTGATTTTAGATTCATCACCAGAATTCGATCCTAAGTTTGTTGGTCGTGATGTTGTTGCAATTGTTTTCCTCCCTTTCCTCTCTTTGAACCACTTCGATCTCTTCTCGGGATGCAATTTCCAGCAATGGTCATCATCATTCCCTTATTTCTTGCAATGCTTGCAAGAGAGCTTCTCTTCCTTTCTTGCCACTGAATTTTCCTTCTTGCCATTCCACTTCCTTTTTTCCTCTTTTCTCGAAGATGATTCCCCTGACACACCAACGAGAGCTTCGAGAATGTGCTACATGTTCCCAAAATATCCATCAATATTCTCTCTATATATTAGATGAAAAAATCCATCACCAGAAAGAGAGTAGTATTAACACTTGATATTGTGGATATATATGACTTGCAAATCAATCCCAAAGTTTCTACTGGTGAGTTAAATCACCAATCCAGACTCTACACATTTTCTGAATTTATTGAACCAAATTATTCATTACTACTTACGCATGTTGATGCAAGCAGTAGGATATGGAACGAAATGCTCAGGAATTTAAATTTCAGACACATGAGAAAAATTAGAAAGCAGGGGATGGTTGAAGGTCTACCTGACATCCCCTTATCCAAATCAATTTGTGAGGGATGTGTCCTTGGAAAATGACCTCAAGAGAAATTCGACAAAGGAAAGACTCAGAAGGCCTCCTTTCCTTTGGATATAATCCACAATGATCTCATGGGACCTTTTTCGCATCGGTCAATTGGTAAAAAAAGGTATGTGCTCATTTTTGTTGATGATTTCTCATGCTACACTTGGAATTTCTTTCTCAGGAAAAAAATTGAGGTCTTTCAACATCTCAAATATTTCAAAGCCCTTGTTGAGACACATTTAGGAAGGAATATCAAAGTCCTCCGAACAGATAATGGGGGGGAGTATGTCAGCCATGAGGTACACAATCTTTTTCTTGAGCCCAGGATTTAGTTACAACACATGGTTCCCTATACTCTGCAACAAAACGAAGTTGTTGAGAGGAAGAATAGATCCATGAAAGAGATAGAATATTGCATGTTTCATGCAAATTCACTTCCACAAAGATTATGGGCTGAAGCACCTAATTGTGCAAACTACATCCAAAAAATATCTCCCCATAGATATGTCAAGGATAATACCCCCTTCGAGGCTTGGAGCAACCTCAAACCAGAAGAGACCCACATCCATATATTCAGTTCACATAGATGGGCCATGATTCCCTATGAAAATATAAAGGAACTTGATCCACATAGTAAATAATGTATCTTTGTTGGATACCTAGATGGTGTCAAGGGATACAGACTCATTGATCCCTCTATAGACTCACTCATCATTGAGTGCAATTTCCAATTTGAGGAAAGTATCTCTCATGAACCTCAGGAACCACATGCAAACACTTTTGTTCTTCCACCTGTCATAGATGATGAGCATTCACATGTCAAATCTTCTTCATATGAGAGTTTTGATTCAAAGGATTGAGTTGATTCAGGTACCCAGTCAATACGGTAGATGCAGAGTTAGTGCACGTAGATGTAGATGCAGAGATAGAGCCATGGCCCAAGTGGGCCAACACTACTCTTCAGGGTGCAGGAGATATTGTTGGGGATCTAGTTGATACCAGGAGGACTCGATATAATTTCAAGGAGCCTCCTCTTGCACTCACCTCCACTGAACCGATTCCACCCATGCATATTTTCTTGGTTCAATATTCATATCCACAGTCCTATGGTGAGGTTTTTGGTAATCCCTTTTGGGAATCCACCATGTAGGAGGAGTACAACTCCCTCCTTGAGAACCAAAATTGGGATCTGGTTCCCCTTCCTTTAGGAAGGAAACTTGTTAGGTGTAGATGGGTCTACATGACCAAGAGCGTAGAAGATGGAAAAGTTTGCAGATACAAAGCTAGGCTAGTCACCAAAGTATTTTAGCAGGTTCACAACATTGAATATGATGAGACCTTTGCTCCAGTAGCGAAGACAAATTCCATATTATTGAGACTTTCCATTGTAGCAGCCAAGGGATGGGAATTCCATTAGATGGACATGAAGAATGCATTTATTCATGGAGATCACTATGGGGAAATCTATATGGAGCAACCCCTGGGCTTCATGCATGATTCATCTTTGGTCTGTCTAATGAAGAAATCCCTTTATGGTCTCAAGTAGGCCTCAAGGGAATGGTATGACAAAATGGAATCCTACCTATTGTCATAGAACTTTGTACGTTGTAAGTCAGACCCGAATGTTTACATGCTTAGGATGGATGATTCAATTCTACTCCTAGTTCTGTATGTTGATGATTTTTTTATCACCGACTGCTCGAATTCAGTGATTGTTGCAGTCAAGAGGATTCTGCATGACATGTTCTTGATGACGAACATGGAATTGTTAAATTTGTTCCTTGGTCTCAATATCAGTCAAGATGCATCAGTGATGCAGTGCCCCACCTCGACGAGGTTCTTCCTACCTCCCGGTCACTGTATCTTCTCACTCCTCGAGCTGGAGAAACTCTTTGATTCCCTGCTGAAATATTTAATACAAATCCACATGTCCTTATGTGACTCCACCTGGTGAAATAACACTGGGCGCAATATTCCTCCACGTGACAATTGACCGTGACCACTCGCCTAACCAAAATACACTTCACGACTTTGCGTGTTGGGTATTTTCATGTGATCCAACCTTGACTGAACTCTGAACTAAGATCGTAGCCTAGCGCTAGATCTATTCCTTAACCTTCATCAATGTGACACCTCACTATGACCTGGGGCCAATCTTCTGAGTGCTTCAGGACTTCGCGCCTCGAGAGTTCAAAAGTTAGCTCACCTCCTTTTCCTCAAAGTCTGAACTTTGAAACTTTGCTCGCCTCAGATCAACAGTCCATAAACCTCTGTGATCCAATGGTTGTGACCAATTTCGTGAACTCAAACTTTGCGAGTTCTCACAACCCTTACCTTGGGATTTTTCGATCTGCGAATCAAAGAAATGATGATCTCTCGTCACATGTCCTTCCCAGTGCAAACAACTAGGATCAACTCCACTCTTCCCCTTGCAAATATTTCAAAGTCTAATTCTTCGAACTCTCGAATCTGCTGCCACCTGTCAACCTTGAAGATGGATGGTTTCGATGATTTCTGAACTTTAGGACTTCGCAAAGTCCACTTTCCTATGTAGCTTCAAGGGTTTAGGTCTGATGCACTTTCCTTGGGATCCAACGGTTGTTGTTCCTTGCACTTAGATCTAATGGCCCAAAGATAATATCCTCCTATGTGCTCTTCTAATTGTCTGGACATGGATTCCAACAATCCAAATATCATCCTCTACAGATGATCTAATGGTTGATGCCGCTCCTCCTCCTTGAGATTTCACTTTCTTCCCTACCTTGGAATATTTCAAAACATTTCGAAGGTCTCGGCCTTCGATCTACCTCCTGTGACACCTGTGACTTTGGGTCTCATCTATGTTTCTGGAAATGCTATCTCTCCTAAGATTTAGCAATGAAATTAACTCTCAGCCCCAACGCACACTTGCGCTCTACGTGCAAATTTTCACTACTCTTCTCGAGATTCGAGACTTGGAATAAGTCCACTCTTGTGCAATCTTTGCACTATATCTTCTGATATTATTGAACTTTCTCAGTCTCTAAGGGACTCAACCCTTCTGCATCTTCTAATAGACTTTCTGGTGGCCTCGTGGCACACTCTGCGCTCGACCTCCTGAGTTTTTGAACTTGAAACAAATTCCCTTCTTCACACACTCCTTGTGCTTGGACTAACCTTTGGATGGATATCTTTCAACACTTTGTCTGAATGTTGGCCTGGTGCACTCCTTGCACAGGTCTTCCTCCAAATTATCTAGCAATTTGGTTTCCCCCTTTCGCTCCTTGAAGGGATATAAGTTCCCTCTTGGAAACTTATGCTCAATCACACCTTACTGAGCTTATAGAGTGTTCAGTTACTCTGTGAGTGTCTTCTCCTTGACACTTCTCTTCTTTCTAAACTCGAAACAAAGTTCTCTTTTGTGCACTCCTTGCACCTGCTCAATACTCTCTTGGCATAACTCTACAAAATCCTCAGTAATTCTGTTGTCTCCTGTGTGCCTTCTATGCACAGGTATTCCCTTTAGAGTATTCAATAACTTTGAGGTTATTATTGAGTCTACGAATCCTTCTAGTGAACCCTCCTAGCACTTTTTACGCTGGTTGTAGAACCTCTAATGTTCTATTGTGCACTCCTTGCGCAGCCTAAAGAACCCAAAAACAATTCTAGCAAAATCATAGATAAAGAATTCAATCTATCCCTGTAGATGGAAACCTATCACATACATCTACAACATATGCACATAAACACACAAAAGACACATTCAATTTCATAAACACACAAACAACTCATGGGCAGGAAAAACTGCTTTTTATTAATATTAGAATGCTTGTACAATGTTTACAAAAGCTCAAAATGAAACAGAGTCTCGACTCTTTCCTCTCCTTCCTAATTCTGCTAACATCCCTTCTGCCTCAATGAATTTCGATTCAAATATATTTTACAAAAGAGGGGCTCCTCGAGCTCTCCCTCCAACTCACCTACTCTCATTAATTTACATTGAATTACATTCAATGGTTTTCTAGTCTGGATTGGATCTAGAGCCCACCTGCTATCATCCATTAAAGGAGACTCCATCTACAGACTACAAAAAGGCATCGACGTGGCTATTCCAGCCTTCAAACATTTAATTTCATTGAATACATTTGAAAATTTAAAATGAGAGGGTTGGCACCTCTCCCCTCCTTGAATGTGCAATTTGATATGCTATCTAGCTGGCACGTTGCTGGGTGGAATTATTCTCCTACACCATACTCCACTGCTTTGAAAAATTCATGAGCTCCTGCTCATGAGCTTCCCATCTCTGTTGAAATCCTCCTGGATCCCAAAATCTCCTCTAGTGCTGTTTATCTTCTCCACTGCTTTGCTGCTGCTGCTGCTGCTTCTTCCATGCTACTATGGAAGGATCTCCTCTGTTCATCTCCTCGCTAACTGCTTCTTGTGATGACCTCAAAATCCTCCTCCTTATATCTTCTATCACCCTATCCAACTACTCTAGTGGATGGCTCTTCTTATGCAGTCTTCTCTGTTGCACTTCCTCCTATCCATAGTTATCAATGAGAATATCTAAGTGATCTCCCATGATGTCTTAATCTCCTCTTGTGGCACTAAGTTTCCACCCTGTTGCAGAATCCAAATCTTGAGTCTCCTCACTGAGCTGCTGCTCAACTTCCTCCTCTTACATATTAGTTTCCATCAACTCCTCTTGTGTTGGTATAACCTCAAATTCTTCCAACTTCTCTTGAGGCTGGTATGTTCCTCAATATGTATCCAACTTAACCTGTTGGATGTTCTTACTTTTCCCTATCACCCTTATCTCTAGGGATTCCAATTCTTCATACAGATCAAAAAAATTCATGCTATTTGCTTCCTCCTTTGCTATAGGGTCCAATACTGCAGTCATCTCCTTTTCAGCTTCCTGGCTGAAAATTTTGAGCCATTCCTCTGAATGCTCTCCTTCTTCTACTAGGGAAGATTCATATGTCTGCTCCATTTCCTCCTCCTCTTTTATAGTCTTTGCTGGTTGTCCCTCTTCTGCTGCTCCACTTGTAACCCATGCTATGGCCTTAATTGGGCTGCTTGGTAGGAATATATAGATTCCCCCAATGATCAGGATAATCCTCTGATATTTCTATGTCATCTCTCCTTGCTTATATGAACTTGCCTATGAGTTCATCTCTCCTCCCTTTCCCACCTAGTAATATGGGATTTCTCTTCTTCTCTCTTGGAAGTCTATGAGATCCTCCAATGATCCCATCTCATTTCCCACCTGGCAATCTGAACTTTCATTACTGCCCACTTGGCAGTCTTTGAGATAAACCATTGAACTATTTCCATTGCCCACCTAGCAACTTGAAAGTCCACTTTTGACCTCTTGGCAGTTTCTGAGATCCTTAACTGATCTCTTCTCCTCATCATCATTGATGTTCTTTCCATTTTCTGGCTCACAGATGTGAACCACTTATTTTTCATCTCCGAGGCTTTCAACATACCTCAACCACACTCTCAAGAGGCTTTGCTGTCCTCTGGTCAATAATATCTTAACCTACCACTTCACCTTCTTCTTCATGGCCCACTCATACACCCAATGCACTTTAGCATCTTGCTACATCTTAAATGCAAGATTCTCCATTGATGCCCTTATCTCTTTGAGCTCCTGTTCCATTTCTTCCTTTCTTTTTTGCTGGTGGTCCTTGCCTTAACCACACTTTTGGCATTTAGTAGCCACCTTCCTTTTCTGCCTTCAAGAACGTAGCTGGTTCTTCTGGCTTAGCCGACCTGGATGTTTATAATTTGCTGCACACCTTGCAAAAATCTCCACACAGAGCACAAGCACTCTGTCTTCCTTCACCTGCTGCATATGGATGAACTTCATCTTCTGATACCACTTGATGGTATCAAACTATCTCCTCCTTTACTCTGCCTCCCTCTTCTTGCTGTCCACATACAAAAAGTGGATTTGATACCACTTGATGCAACACTCCACCTTGGTGGGGTTCTACCGACCTCCCGGTCACTGAATCTTCTCACTCCTCGAGCTAGAGAAACTCTTCGATTCCTTGATGGAATCTTCAATACAAATCCACAGGTCCTTATGTGACTCTGCCCATGTGAACTAGCACTGAGTGCAAGATTCCTCCACATGACCACTAACCATGACCACTCACCTAACCAAAAGGCACTTCGTGACTTCATGTGTTGGTTATTTTCATGTGAGCCAACCTTGACTCAAATCCGAACTAAGAGCCTAGCCTAGAGCTAGCTCCGTTCCTTAACCTTTATCAATGTGACCCCTCACTATGACTTGGGGCCAATCTTCCAAGTGCTTCAGGACTTCGCTCCTCGAGAGGTTGAAAGTTAGATCACCTACCTTTCCTCAAAGTCCAAACTTCCGAACTCCACTTGCCTTAGATCAATGGTCCATAGCCCTCTGTGATCCAGTGGTTGTGACCAATTTCGCGAACTTGGACTTCGCGAGTTCTCACAACCCTTAGCTCGGGATTTTCTGATCTGGGAATCAATGAAATGATGATCTCTCGTCACATGTCCTTCCCAATGCCAACAACTAGGATCAACTCCACTCTTCCCCTTGCAAATCTTCCGAAGTCTGATTCTTCAAACTCTTGGATCTACTGCAACCTGTCAACCCTGATGATTTACGGTTCTGATGATTTCAGAACTTCAAGACTTTGCAAAGTCCACTTTCCTATACAGCTTCAAGGGTTTAGACCTCGTGCACTTTCCTTGGGATCCAATGACTATTGGTCCTTTCACTCAGATCTAACGTCCCAAATCTGATCTCCTCCTGTGCGCTCTTCTAATTGTCCGGACGTGGATTCCAATGGTCCAAATATCCTCCTCTACAACTCATCTAACGACTGTTGCCGCTCCTCCTCCTTTATATTTCTCTTTATTCCCTGCCTTGGAAGATTTCAAAACATTTTGAAGTTCTCGACCTTCAATCTATCTCCTGTGACACCTGCGACTTCGGGTCTTGTCTGGGTTTTTGGAAATGCTATATCTCCTAAGCTTTGGCAATGAAATTAACTCTCGGCCCTGATGAACACTTGCTCTCTGCGTGCAACTTTGCACTACTCCTCCTAAGCTTCGAGACTTGGAATAAGTCCACTCTTTTGCACTCTTTTCACTATCTCTTTTGAGCTTCTCAAAATTTCTTAGTCTCTAAGGGACTCAACCCTTCTACGTCTTCTAAAATATTTTTTGGTGGCCTCCTGACACACTTTGCACTTGACCTCTTGAGTATTTGAACTTGAAACAAGTTACCTTATTCACACACTCCTTATGCTTGGACTAACCTTCAGATGGTTGTCTTTCAACACTTCGTTTGAATGTTGGACTGGTGCACTCCTTGCACAGGTCTTCCTCCAGAGTATCCAACAAGTCTGTTTCCCCCTTTCGCTCTTTGAAGGGATATAAGTTCCCTCTTGGAAACTTATGCACAAGCACACCTTGCTAAGCTTACAGAGTGTTCAGTAACTTTGTGAGTGTCTTCTCCTTGACACATATCTTCTTTCTAGACTCGAAACATAGTTATATTTTGTACACTCCTTGCACCTGCTCAATACCCTCCTGGAAGAGATCTACAAAATCCTCAGTAATTTTGTTATCTCCTTCGTTCCTTCTCTGCACAGGTATTCCCTCTAGAGTATTCAGTAACTTTGAGGCTCTTCTTGAGTCTGTAAATCCTTCTAATGTGCCCTCCTATCATGTTCTTCTCTTAACTCGATTCGAGATTGAGATGCACACTTTTTGCGCTGGCTACAGAACCTCCAACATTCTATTGTGCACTCCTTGCATAACCTAAAGAACCCAAAAACAATTCCAGAAAACTTACAGATAGAGAATTCTATCTATCCTTGCATATGGAAACCTATCACATACATCTATATCATATGCACATAAACACATAAAATACACATTCAATTTCATAAACACATATATAAATCATGGGTAGGAAAAACTACTTTTTATTAATCTTAGAATGCCTTTACAATGTTTACAAAATCGCGGACTGCAACAGAGTCTTGACTGTCTCCTCTCCTTCCTAATTCTGCTAACATCCATTCTGCCTCAATGAATTTCAATTCAAAGATATTTAAGAGGGGCTCCTCGAGCTCTCCCTCCAACTCACCTACTCTCATTAATTTACATTGAATTACATTCAATGGTTGTCTAGTCCGGATCGGATATAGAGCCCACCTACTGTCAATAATTAAAGGAGACTCCATCTACAACCTACACAAAGGCATCGCCATGGCTATTCTAGCCTTTAAACATTTAATTGCATTGAATATGTCTGAAATTTAAAAATGAGAGGGTTGGCGCCTCTCTCCTCCTTGAATGCACACTTTGATGTGCTATATAGGTGGTTCCCTATTGGGGTGGAATGATGCTCCTGCATCATACTCCACTGCTTTGAAAAATTCATGAGCTCCTTCTCATGAGCTTCCCAACTCTGTTGAAATCCTCCTGGATCCCAAACTATCCTCTAGAGCTGTCCATCTTCTCAACTGCTTTGTTGCTTCTACTGCTTCTTCCTTGTTTCTATGGAAGGATCTCCTCTATTCATATCGTCGCTAGTTGCTTCTTTTGCTGACCTCAAAATCATCCTCCTTATCGCTTCTATCACCCTGTCCATCCACTCTAGTGGCTGGCTCTTCTTATGCAATTTTATCTGTTGCACTTCCTCCTCTCCATACTTTTCAATGGGAAGATCTACTTGATATCCCATGCTTTCTTCATCTCCTCTTGTGGCACTAAGTTGCCACCTTGTTGTAGACTCTAAATCTGCAGTCTCCTCACTGAGCTGCTGCTTAGCTTCCTGCTCTGACAGATTAACTTCCATCAGCTCCTCTTGTGTTGGTATAACCTCAACTTCTTCTAGCTACTCCTGGGGATGGTATGCTCCTCCATCTGTCTCCAACTTAACCTGTTGGATATGCTTACTTTTCACCATCACCCTTCTCTCTAGGGCTTCCAATTCTTCATACAAATCAACAAAATTCATGCTATCTGCTTCCTCCTCTGCTGCAGGCTCGAGTACTGTAGTCATCTCCTTTTCAACTTTCTGGCTGAAAATTTTGAGCCATTCCTCTGAATGCCCTCCTTCTTCTACTAGGGAGTATTAATATGTATGCTCCATTTCCTCCTCCTCTTTGATAGTCTTTGCTATCTATCCCTCTTCTGCTGCTGCACCTACAACACATGCTATGGCCTTAATTGGGATGCTTGGTAGGAATATCTCAATTCCCCCAATGATCAGGATACTCCTATGATATTTCTTTTTCATCTCTCCTTATTGATATGAACTCACCTCTGAGTTCATCTCTCCTCCCTTTCCCACCTGGAAATATGGGATTTCTCTTCTTCTCTCCTATCAATCTATGAGATCCTCCAATGATCCCATCTCATTTCCCACCTGGCAATCTGAACTTTCATCACCACCCACATGGAAGTCTTTGAGATCAACCATTGACCTCTTTCCACTTCCCACCTGGAAACTTGAAATTCCACTTCTATCCTCTTGGCAGGTTTTGAGATCCTTAATTGATCTCTTCTCCTCATCATCACTGATGTTCTTTCCAGTTACTGGCTAAAAGATGTGAACCACTTATTTTTCATCTCTGAGGCTTTCAACATACCTTAGCCACACTCTCAACATCCTTTTCTGTCCTCTGGTCAACAATCTCTTAACCGACCACTTCACCTTCTTCTTCATGGGCCACTGATACACCTAATGAACTTTAGCATCCTGCTGCATTTTAAATGCAAGATTTTCCATTGATGCCCTTATCTCTTTGATCTCCTGTTCCATTTCTGCCTTGCTTTTTTTCTAGTGGTCCTTGCCTTGACCAAAATTTTGGCCTTTAGTAGCCACCTTCCTTTTCTACATTCAATAACTCAGCTGGTTCTTTTGTCTCATCCCACTTGGTTGTCTACCATTTGTATCACACCTTGAAAAAATCTCCACACAGAGCACAAACACTTTGTCTTCCTTCACCTGCTGCATACAAATGAACTTTAGCTTCTGATACCACTTGATGGTATTGAAATATCTCCTCCTTTACTCTGCATTCCTCTGCCTACTATATACATACATAAAGTGGCTCTGATACCACTTGATGCAGTGCCCCACCTTGGTGGGGTTCTTCCAACCTCCCAGTCACTGTATCTTCTCATTCCTCAAGCTGGAGAAGCTCTTCAATTCCCTGCTGGAATGTTAAATACAAATCCACAGGTCCTTATGTGACTCCACCCGCATGAAATAGCACTAAGCGCAAGATTCCTCCATGTGACCACTGACCATGACCACTCGCCTAACCAAAAGGCACTTTGTGACTTCCGATGTCAGGTATTTTCATGTGATCCAACCTCGACTCAACTTCGAACTAATGTCCTAGCCTAGCGCTAGCTCCGTTCCTTAACCTTCATCAATGTGACCCCTCACTATGACCTAGGGCCAATCTTCCGAGTGCTTCGGGAGTTCGTTCCTTGAGAGGTTGAAATTTAGCTCACCTCCCTTTCCTCAAAGACAAAAATTCCGAACTCTGCTCGCCTCAGATCAACGGTCCACAGTCCTCTGTGATCCAATGGCTGTGACCAATTTCACGAACTCAGACTTCACGATTTCTCACAACCCTTACCTCATGATTTTTTGATCTGTGAATCAACTAAATGATGATCTCTCATCATGTGTCCTTCCCAGCACCAATAGCTAGGATCAACTCCACTCTTCCCCTTTCAAATATTCCAAAGTCCAATTCTTCAAACTCTCAGATCTGTTGCCACCTGTCAACCCTGACGATGGATGGTTCCGAAGATTTCAGAACTTCGGGACTTTGGAAAGTCTACTTTCCTATGTAGCTTCAAGTGTTTAGGCCTTGTGCACTTTCCTTGGGATCCAACAACTGTTGTTCCTTGCACTCAGATATAACGACCCAAATATGATCTCCTCCTGTGCGCTCTTCTAGTTGTCTGGATGTGGATTCCAACGATCCAGATATCCTCCTCTACTGTTGATCTAATGGCTGCTACCGCTCCTCCTCCTTGATATTTCTCTTTCTTCCTTGCCTTGGAAGATTTCAAAACTTTTCGAAGGTATCGACCTTTGATCTACCTCCTATGACACCTGTGACTTCGGGTCTTGTCTGCATTTCTGGAAACGCTATCTCTCCTGAGCTTGGGAAATGAAATTAACTCTCGGCCCTAACGCACACTTGCTCTCTGCATGCAACTTTGCACTAGTCCTCTTGAGCTTCGAGACTTGGAATAAGTCCACTCTTGTGCACACTTTGCACTATCTCTTCTAAGCTTCTCGAACTTTCTCAGTCTCTAAGGGACTCAACCCTTCCGCGTCTTCTAAAAGACTTTCTGGTGGCCTCCTGGAACACTCTGCGCTCGACCTCTTGAGTTTTTGAACTTGAAACAAATTCCCTTCTTCGCACATTCCTCATGCTTGGAATAACCTTGATATGTATGTCTTTCAACACTTCATCTAAATGTTGGTCTGGTGCACTCCTTGCACAAGTCTTCCTCCAGATTATCCAACAACTCTGTTTCCCCCTTTCGCTCCTTGAAGGGATATAAGTTCCCTCTTGAAAACGTCTACTCAAGCACACCTTGCTGAGATTACAGAGTGTTAAGTAACTTTGTGAGTGTCTTTTCATTGACACTTCTCTTATTTCTAAACTTGAAACAAAGTTCTCTTTTGTGCACTCCTTGCACCTGCTCAATACCCTCCTGGCAGAGCTCTACAAAATCCTTAGTAATTTTGTTCTCTCCTCTGTGCCTTCTCTACACAGGGATTCCCTCCTGAGTATTCAATAACTCTAAGGCTCTTATTAAGACTGCAAATCCTTTTGGTGCGCCCTCCTGGAACGTTCTTCTTTGAACTTGATTCGAGATTCAGATGCACACTTTTTGCGCTGGCTATAGAACCTCCAACATTATGTTGTGCACTCCTTACATAGCCTAAAGAACCCAAAAAAAATTCCGGCAAACTCACAGATAGAGAATTATATCTATCCCTACAGATGGAAATCTATCACATACATCTACAACATATGCACATAAACACAAAAAAGACAGATTCAATTTCATAAACAAACAGAAAACTCATGGGCAGGAAAACCTACTTTATATTAATCTCAAAATTCCTGTACAATGTTTACAAAATCTCAGACTGCAATAGAGTCTTGACTCTCTCCTTTCCTTCCTAATTCTACTAACATCCCTTCTGCCTCAATGAATTTCAATTCAAAGATATTTTACAAAAGAGGGGCTCCTCGAGCTCTCCCTCCAACTTACCTACTCTCATTAATTTACATTGAATTACATTCAATGGATGTCTAGTCTGGATGAGATCTAGAGCCCACATACTATTAGCCATTAAAGGTGACTCCATATACAACCTACACAAAGGCATCGACATGGCTATTCCAGACTTCAAACATTTAATTGAATTGAATACGTCTGAAATTTTAAAATGAGAGGGTTGGCGCCTCTCCCCTCCTTGAATGCATGCTTTTATGTGCTGTCTAGCTGGTGCATTTCTGGGGTGGAATGATGCTCCTGCATCAATCAAACATCAAAATTTCTCAGGCAAAGTATGCATGAGATCTCCTCGAGATATTCCACATGATAGACTGCAAGTCTTCCCTGACTCCTTTCCTATTAGGAGTCAGAATTGAGGATGGTGGAAACACTCCACTAGTGAAAACACACTGTATAGATAGTTAGTAGGGAGCTTGTTGTATCTCACACACTCTAGACCAAACCTCTCCTATGCTGTCATAGAAATCACCTCGTTCATGCAAGAGACACATGAGTTACATTGGAATGATACAAAGCATATCCTTCGGTACGTATAGGGCACCATCACCTTTGGGATTCACTATGCAACAAACTCTACATTGGACCTCATCAGGTTCACTAATTTTGATTGGGATGGCGACAACATTGATCGCAAGTCCACATCTAGTTACTCACTCAGTCTGGGTTCTGGGCCCAAATATTTTTTGAGCAAGAAGTAGGTTGCTATTTCTCTATCTTCAACTGAGTCATAGTATATAGGGGTAGTTAACATAACCATTCAGGATATGTGGCTACAATAGTTTCTCACTGAGTTGGGAATTCAGTTTCACTAGTCGATCATCATCTGGTGTGACACCCAGAACACTCTGAAGTTCTGTAGAGATACAGTTCAGAGAAAATGCATGAAGCACATTGATATCCACATGCATTACATTTGGGACTTAGTACATGAGGGGATCATTGACCTGCAGTTCTGTATTTCAATAAAACATATTGCAAACATCTTCCCCAAGATCTTCGTTGAGTAGAAGTTCCATTCTCTGTGTAGTAATCTTGGAGTGAAGGAAACAATTTCTTAGCAACTATCAGTTCTTTTTTGATACATTTTACCTTGAGGGGGGGTTTTTCCCATGAGGTTTTCCTTTTATTTCAGTGTGTCTTTTGTTTTCAGGTACCTAACATGGCCTCATTTCTAGGACCCATTCTTTTATTTTCACCATAATGATGTTCAGGGGGGGTGTTGGAGATACTTCACACACACTTAGGATTTATTTTTACTAAGGTTTTCCCTATGTTTATTCTTCATTATCTAGTCTCCTACATTTTATGGAGAATATTCCTTTTCCTACATTCTAGGGGAATATTCTCTTCAATTCACACTTCAGTTGGATCATTTGAGTGGAGTCTTGATGCCACATTGGTTCCATCACCATGAAACATTGGGATCATCACTTCTAATGCAAATTTTAATTGGTTTTATCACCAGAGTGGTGCATTACGAATGCTTTCAGTCAATTAACTAAGGACTAAGAGGCTAGTTGACTTAGACTAGTTGGTAGTTAACTCTCGTAACTGTCGGTGTGTGTCCAAATCACTCTAGAACACCACTATGGCGCATGGGATTATCTTCCAGTGCATGTTAGTTGAGTTATACATAGTATATAATGCGTAAATTATCATTCATTCATTCAATTAATACAGTTCTTTGATTTTGTCTCTATCATTTTTGTCTTTTATCATTTTTCTGCAAATTGTGTATGTCCTTTGATAGCTAGATCTTATCTGTGTAGGTTCATCCACATTTATAGTTAGCCTGGATCCCACTAAATTCCATTCTCTTTCAAAGTGGCCATCGCCTCACTTATCTCTATAACTCAAGAGATTTATGGGATCCATTAATTTGTATCAGTGGTTCATTGCTCACTTATCATAGTTAGCACACCCTCTTCATCAACTCTCCAACCATAATCAATTTGTGTGGTCTCCCTTGGGACAATAACAATTTTAGTCTCTCAAAAATTCTCTTTGTTATGATCCTATACTTATTTTACCCGATCTTCACTCTTCCTTTAACATTAAGATGGATGCCTCTCAATATGATGTTGGCGTAGTTCTTAAACAGGGAGGACACCCTGTTGCATACCATTCAAAGACATTGTCTGATTCCAAACAAAATTATAACACTTATGAAAAATATTTCTATATTCTGGTCCAAGAATTGAAATAGTGGCACCATTACATCCTTTGGAAATAAACAATCCTCCAAATAGATCATCATCCGATGATTTTTATCAATTTTTAGACTAAGATACAAGAGCAACATCATTTAAAGTGGGATGCTTACATTCAACAGTTTCATTTGGTGATTAAATACAAGAAGGGCTTGTCCAATCATATGGTTTATCTCCTGAGTTGACCCCCTACATAGGTACTTCAACTCCTGGCTATGTGTTGTATTTCCAATGAGGCTTGAAAGCGCCTCTATGATTCTAATCCCTTATTTGCAGAGTTATGGGATATTGCGCAACATCCCACTAAGGTCAATCAAACACCATTTATGGATTACAAAATTAGAGATGGGTGGATATATACACACAATCAATTATGTGTCTTAGCGTTTGAGGTTTGTATTACTTTGATCAAGGAGGCTCATGCTTCCTCCCGTGGTGCCCATTTTGGGTCTCTGAAAATAGTTCAACATTGTAGCGACATTTATTTTGTCCTTTTATGACCCATCAAGAAGATAATTTAATTCATTTTTATGCATTGTGTAGTTAGCATAAACCTGCCCATTGTAAATTTGGTTTGTATCAACCCCTTCCTTTTCCTTCCCTCCCTGGGGACTGTCTTTCCATGTATTTACTTAGTGTTTTACCTATGACATTACACAAACATTGATGTTATCTAGGTTATTGTTTTTCGTTTCTCTAAGATGGATATTTTTATCCCTCGCACTAAGACCAATACTACTACCCAAACCATTGTCTTGTTCTTTCACCATGTTTGGCCACACTTTGGAATTCCTACTAGCATCATCTATGATCACAACGCTCTTTTCTCAACACATTCTGGAAAACATTGTGGGATTTAATGGGTTTTCAACTCAAATATTATACTTCCTTCCATCCTTAAATGGATGACCAAATCAAGGTAGTTAACTGTATCCTTGCCCATTCTCTTCACATTCAATTTTCCAAAACTAAACATTGGGATACAAATTTCCATGTGATTCAACCTAGTTATAATAATGATATACATCTTTCTATTATGATTCCTCCTTTTGAGGCCTTCTTTGAATATCAACCTTTATCCCCTTATGAATTTCCTCTCACCTTATGTCCTTTAGACACTCCACACCAACAATAAGAACAAGCATCCACCCTTTCATTTTTGCAGACTCTAGCACATAAACATGCCCACTTGTTTCTAAAGCACTAAAGGAAACCCAACAACGCTACAAAGCTTGGCATGATGCTCACCATTCCCCTATGTTTTTTACTCTTGGTGATAAAGTATGGTTTTACATGGAATGCCAACATTTTAAATCCCAAATTGATCGCAAAATGAATCCTTTCCACAATGGATTTTATACTATTCTCAAACAAATTGGGGGCAATGCTTATTGCCTTGAATTTCCACCTCTACTAGGCATTCATGATGTGGTGAATGTGAAAAGTATAAACACTATAAACCCCCATAACTAGAATATACTATCACCATATCTCATCATGCCGAGTTAATCCCTAATTTCCATCCTCCCTTGATCCAAGACACCTTACTTGACACTCTCCATACCACCACCTATCATCAACACCATACCTCTTACCTTGTTGTGAGCACATGCCAAGCTCTTGCTAAGGATAAATTGTTTTTAAAAAATACCATGCACAAGAATTTTCCTCATTTTTTGATGGAAGTGGGGACACTTTTGGGATTAAACAAGGAGGAATTGGGAAACCCAACAAAAATCCACATGAATTCCAAGGAAGGCACACTCCTTCATCTATCCAAATTATTGGAAGGCACACTCTCTCAGCTTATTGGAGGAGAATAATAGTTGGTTGCAAGTCCCAAGGAAGTAGTTGATCATATATATCTAGCTATATGTTATAAGCTGGCTATAGTTTAACCTATTTAAGACATCATGTAATAAAAATCATTTATATAAGAATGCCTCCTATTCTAAATAAAGTGATGGTCATTTTTCTCTCAGTGTTGGTGATAGTATTCATGTTTTATTGTTCTAGTTAATTTTCTGAGTATTTATATTACATATCATAGAGGACATGGAAAATTCAAGGAAAATGATGAAAGATGTAGAAGTGGTGAAGCCATGAGGACATATTTTTATTGATGTAAATAAATAAGTTGATATATTCCTCATGGGAGAGAAAAAAATTCCTCCAAATTCAATTTTTTATGTAATATTGGAAACCTTGTATGGGAAAAGGGAGGCTAAATATGTGCCTAACACAAATCTTATGCTACTAGATGTGGAGCTGGAAGTGAAGGAAATCATAATATCTAGTCATAATGAGAAGTTGGCAATTTCTTTTGCAATTACCAATACAAGCCTAGACATTCCCATATGAATCCTGAAGAATCTTCACGTGTGTGGTGATAGACAAAATGTGTGATTGGGTTCTTGTGGATTTTTTTTTTTGTGTTAATTGAAAAATGTAACAAATATATGTATGTTTTCAAACTAAGATATGGATACCATTCCTTTGTTAAGAAAAGTACACTATCTCTATAAAATGAAAGGCATACATTTGATATCAAGTAAATATCATTCTAATGTTCTATTATGCACATAATGGTTAATGGAACTAGTACATATTGGAAAAATTTTGACATTCTATTTGAGACATTATGGACAAAATTGGCCATATTGTCAAAAAATAGAGGAAATTTTAAATTTTTTTCTCCATATTGCCCGATAGCGTCGCTCTTGCGACGTAATACAAAACAATGTATCTATTGCGATGAAGGTAGGAAGACGTCGCTATTGCGACGCCATTAGATTTTCGCCTCTCTTGCGACATTGGTAAAATATTCATTGCACTTGCAAAATTATGGAAACTAGGTTTTCCCCATCCCAATGGTCACCTAGTATTTGACCAAGTCAAATTTGACTTGGTCAACTATCGTTGTAATTACGATGTTATAAAATCTATAAATATGTTTCATTTTACGGATGTTGCGACAAGTTTTCTATAATAATGACACTTCAAAAAGGGTATAAGTCGGTCTTCTTGGAGAATAAAAAACATGTATTTTTTTCAGTATATGTCTGTGGGGAAGAATGTCAGAAAACATTAGAGTTGGGAAAAGAATTAAAGAGGGTGAAAAGGGTGACGATAAATGTTATTTCTCTTGCAAAAATTGTTGTACTAGACGTTCCGAAAGATTTTTAATAGAAACAACGAAAACAAATTGTAGAAAATATGAGCACATGGACGGGGGATCAAATGAATATCGTCCCATGGTAATTAGCTATATATACATTCATTATTTGTTTTAATATTTATTGTATTCTCAAACTTTTATATTGTTTTATACATGCACTAATTTTTCATGATTCTTTGTAATTATAAAGTTAGATTTTCCCCCTAACTTTATGCACAAAGCACCAAGTAGTAGCATAAATTATGTTGTAGTACAAGATGAATAACTTGAAGCAGATAATGAATATCAAGTTAATGATCCCATGGAAGTAGATGACAATAATAACATAGTTGAAGATGATGGAACAAATCAAATGATCCAATACTTATTCGATCATCCAGATTAGGATCATGGGGACAATAGTGATGGTATTTATGATGAACCTTTGATTGAAAAGGAAAATAAACGACTTTATAAAGGGTCAAAAGAAAATATTCTCTCTGCTACATTGTTGTTGGTGAACTTGAAAGTTACAAATCATTTATCGAAAACTTGTATGAAACATATCCTAAGGTATGTAATATGTTTCATCACATCTACATAAAGGTTGGATTTTCCCCATTTTTTAAGTGTTAATTAATGTGTAAAATAAAAATGCAATTTTTACAATTACTATTCTTTACATTAACTATTTATTTTTTATGTTTTAGATTGTTAGGTGAATTTTTGTTACCCTCGACAAATATTTTACCTCGCACATATCAATATTTACATGTCATTATGAAAGACATTGGAATGGAGTATCAAAGTATAGATGCATGTCTTGATGATCATATTATATATTATGGACAACATGCATCGAAAACAGAATGCCCGGTATTGGTATCGGTAGATATCGAACCGATCAAGTAAGAAAAATGGTCCCTCGAAAGGTTCTCCGACATATTCCCATAATTCCACATTTGCAACGACTATTCAAGTGCCAAAGAATAGAAAAATTTATGGATTACCATGCATGAAAGAGAATTGAAGATGGAGTTCTTCGAATTCCTGCAGATGGTTATGCATTTAAGGAAGTTGATGCAAAATGGCTAGAATTTACAGATGAACCTTGTAATGTTAGGCTTTCATTGATAACTGATGGTGTTAATCCATTTGGAGAGATTCTGTCTGTTTACACAGTGTGGCATATTTTTGTTATCAACAATAACATTCCTCCTTGGATGTCAATAAAGAGGGAGCACATAATGTTGACAATGATTATTCTAGGTATTTGTTTACATTAATTTTTCGAATTTAAATTTTTCATTTTTCTCCTTTTTTCACATAACATCTTTTATTTATTTATTTACGTATATATACATACCATGGTAGTAATTTCATGTAATTTCAAACAATTAGGTAAGTACCAAGTTAAAGATATGAATGTGTATATAAAGACTCTTATTGATGAGCTACTAAAGTTATGGGAGAACATCACTATGTATGACATCTGTAAACCAATTAGGCATAAGAGATTTCAATGTCGTGGAATACTTTTATGGACAATTCATGATGCCCCAAGACTAACACATTTTTGTGGTATGAAACGTTCCATATTGCACACTTGAATAGTATATAATTAATTCAATATATAATTCATGTAGTTTAAACAATAATTTTGTATATTAATAATTCACATTAATCCATCTGTTGCAGGTCTTCAAACAAAGGGTAAATTTTCATGTCCAGTTTGTGGTCCTAAGATGAAATATCGTCGGTCAATTTTTTTAGGAAAGGATGTGTTTGATGAGTATAGACACTTCCTCTCTAAGAACCATAAGTATCATACTACTGAAAAATATCTTTTCAATGGGAAACAAGAGACTGGATTAAAACCACAAGAATGACACCTCGCCTATGGAAGTTGGCATATGAAAAAATTAATCCTTTAGGTATGCATTTTGTTTATGTATCGTAAATGGAATCATGTTTTGAAATTTTATTTTAATTATTCATTTTATTTTACCACATTTGATAATGTAATGTCCCCCACCTCTTAGAGAGGTGATGAGGAGACTCAGTGTCCTGGGCACCCCCACTAGGTCATAGTCTCACACTGAAGGGGGGAAAGTCAAGAAGTTAAAAGTTATATTTTTAAGTTGACTTAAGAAAGGAAAAGGA